>PVJO010000741.1:0-11585 GCA_004026905.1 Hystrix cristata | reverse complement strand
GTCCCCGTGTGCATGTCTGTGCCTGTCTGCACGTCTACACGTCCACACGCGTGTCTGCGCGCGGCGTGTCCGCCCCCACCACGCCGCCCCCAAGACCTCGTCCTGAGTCATCCCCTCCCCCACTCCGACCCTGCGCGGGTAACTGGACCTGATCCGGCCCCCGGGCTGGCAGGGCCTCGGCCGCTGATATTTTTAGCGGGTAAACATGTTTGCCATTTCAGAGGCCAGGGCCCACTCATGGCCTCGGGAGGAGGGCGCCCGGCCTGGTCCCCACGGGGAGGGGCAGCCGGGCGGTGAGTGGCGCACAGGGAGGTCGGAGGACTCTGGGGAGAGCAGGGTGTGTTGGGGGCTGCGAGGCCGAGGCCGCATCCGTACCCCGTCATTAAGCGTTTAATAAAACGCGAGTGGAGTTGGAAGCGGCTGTGGGAACCGGCTGTAAACCCGGGAGCTCAGCGCCCTGCAGTGGGGGAGGGGAGATGGGGACAGTGGGAGCGCGCAGGCAGGGTCGGGGGGGACCGGAATCAGGCGACAGGGTCTGCGGGGTCAGAGGTCTGGGGGCCCGGGTCTGCGGGGGCAGCCCGTGGCGTGGTGCGTGGGCCGCAGGAGGGGGCATGGAGCCCCGCGGCCTGGGCCGCGCCCCACTCACTGGGTCCGGGCGGTCGACCCCGGTCCGGCCGGGGCGGGGCGGGGCGGGGTGGGGCGGGGCGGCCGGGCGGGGGAGGGGCGGGAGGCGGGCGCCGTCGCCCCGCCCGCCGGGTACAAGAGCCGCCTGCGCGCGCGCCGGGCACCGAGCCGCCCGCCCCGCCCGGCCGCGGACCACGGAGCCCGAGCCCGACCCATGGGCGCGCGAAGGCCGAGCCAGGTAGGGGCGTGCGAGGGGTCCGGGCCGGCGAAGGCGCTGCGTCGCCGCGTCCGCCCGCGTCCCCGAGCCGTCGCCGTCGCCGCCCCGTCCTGTGTTCGCGCGGAGGGCGCTGTCCTGCACGGGCGCCGCACGGGCCCCGCGCTCCCCGAAGTTTCCGTGGCTGCCGCCGCCTGCCCGGTCCCCTGTCGCGGGCGGCGGAGCCCGAAGTCTGTGCGCCCCGCGACGGGCGGGGCGGCGGGGGTGGGGCGCAGAGCGGACCCCGGCCCCTCCCGCGTGCCCGCCCCCCAGGAATGCGCGGTGACTAATTCAAACCAGACCGCGGGCGCAGGGCGGGGCGGTTATGTAAGCGCGCGCCGGGGACCCCGGGCCCACGGGGGTCGGGGAACCGACGCCGAGCCCGCGCGGTGACCCCGACGCCGCGGGACGGCGCTGGCCTGCGGAGTGGTCGCCGTGGGCTGCGCGTCGCGCGTGGGAGGAGTACGGTCCCTGGAGCGCGACCCGAGACCAGGCACCGAGGACCGCGCGCGGCTTCCGAGTCCCCGCGGGCGGCTGTAGACGGCGCCCACGAAACGCGCCCGGGTCTTGGGTGGGTCTCGCGTGCCCGCAGAGGTGTGGCGTCGCGGGGATACAGCAGCGCGGCAGTGCCTGGTCTCGGGGCCTCCGCCAGTATGTTTCGGGGCGCGGCTCGGCCGGGTCCCTACCCGCGCGGAGAGGGGGAGGGAAGTCCCCGCAGGGCGTGGCCCCTTCCGTCCCCAGCCGAGGGGCGGCTCCCTCTCCTCCCCAGGACCACGGGCCCCGAGGCTCGCCTGGTGGCCGAGAGTGCAGATTGGGGTTCATGGGAGCTCGGGTTCAGGGGCACACTTCGTTGCTGTGAGCTGTAGGCTGAGGAAGGCTGCGGAGGAGCTGGGGCGATGGGTCGTGAGGGCCGCAGGTTGCTCCGTCCCCCCCAAAGTCGAGTCCCGGAGAGGCTTTGCACAGGGACACTGGGTACACGGGGAGCCACGGAGACCACATGGCTCCTGGGGTGTTGTGGGTGTCTCCTTGAGGAGCTGAGGCCACAGTGCTGAGGACACCCCCGTTCAGGGCTGCACACTGGTCCCGGGGCAGGGAAGGGACTGGACAGGTCAGGGGAAAGGTCTGGGGCGGCCAGGCCCCTGGTCCCAGGGAGGCTCCAGTATAGGAGCGGGCACCCCACCGGGCGGAGCCTGAGGAGCTGGTTTGTGGGGTTGGGCAGAGCCGGGGTTGGGGAGGTGTGTGGGCCTGGGTGTGGTCACCCCTTCTTTAGAACTTGGGAACCGCCTGGGGACAGACAGGCAGACCGGGAGAGCGAGTCCAGCTCCTGACAGTGCTGTGCCCAGCCCCTGGCTTTCTCTGCCCTAGCTGGGTCGTCCACGTGTGGGCGACACTGAGGTTTGAGGAGGGATGGCTCAGGAAGGGGCCGCAGGGCAGTGGCGGTGTCTGGGGCCCTTGGCTTCCAGGGTCCTGAGAGTCTCTGGGGTCTGGGCTTCCCAGAGCAGCCTTGCTCCGTGCCTGAGTGCTGGGGGTGCTGGGAATGTGGGGGCACGGGAGGGCTCCAGGAAGCCCCATCCTCGTGTTCGCCCAGGTCCCACGGCTGTGGCTGTAGCTGGTGTCTTGGATCTGTCCCTTTGCATTTCTGAGGTGGCTGATTGACTGTGGCCCTGAGTGTCTGCCACCTCCCAAGTCCCAGCCTATCCTTGGGGTGAGGTTCATGCACTCCTGGGAGAGCGTGTCTCTTGGAGTGTGCATTGCCTGTGTGATTGCCCTGGGCTTGGAGGCTGGGCAGTTACTTGTCTGCTCTGCCCATGGCGCTTCCCATGTCTGCAGAGGATGGAGGGGATGCCCATGCCTAGGGCGGGGCCTCATAGGCATCGGGAGGGGTAATCCTGTCCCATTCAGACCAGTGAAGGTTGGTAGGGAGGGAAGAGCCTGGAGCTGTCCCGGCTGGGCTGGGGTGACCTGGGCCCCTGCACTGGCGCAGCCTGGCCGCTGGGGGCAAGCATTGACCTGCTCCAAACCAGGCCTGGGTGGGGCACAGGGTGGGACCCCAGCTGTCCTGGACCCCAGGGCTGGCAAAGCTCTGGGCACCCTCCGCAAAAGGAAGTGCCCCCGTCCTTGTGGTCATGGGGAGAGGCCCAGCTGTCGGTGTCTGTGGCCAGGCGTGGGACCTCCCACTAGATTCTGCCTTGCTGTCCCCAGACTGTTGCAAGTGGAGCAGGGTGGTGGAGTCCCTCTGGGCCAGGGGATGAGCAGGGGCTCTCCCTGCCTGCTGGGGCTTCAGAGGCTGGAGTGTGGGCCAGGATTGAGAGAGATGGAGGAGGACCTCACTGACCTCCCTCTGCCAGGGCAGGTGACACAGACTCAGGGACAGGCCCCTGGGACATAGGCCTGGTGACAGGTGTCTGTGAGCTGGTAAAGGTGTGACTGTGGGCCTGCAGGGTGGGGAATGGGGCTTCAGGGTCTGTGCATGTCTGACTCACCCAGGGCGACTTCTGCCTGTTGGTCTAGGGCTTCCTGTGACCCTAGCTGCTCATAAGAATTAGAGGTGTCCCTGCAGATGTACAACCCAGGGCAGTGGGTGGGTTTGGGAAGGTTCCTCAGAGATCACCGCGCACTTCTGTCCAGGTGTAACTGAGTGGGTGGAGTCCACCCCCTGACCTCGGTCTCCTGTTCCCTGATCCAACTGTCCCGTCTCAAGTGAGTGATGGCTTGGTGACTGTATCCAGGGTGGGTCTGCTGCCCACCTTGAGAGGATTGGCTTGGCTCTGGGACAGTCAGGGTCCTGGCCCTGGGTCCCTCCAGCCCCTACTCCCCATGTGATGCATCTTGCCTCTGGAGACCTTTCCCAAGTGGCTGCCAGGTGTCTGGTCCTGTGTGTACCTGAACACCTCTCCAGGTGTCTCCTGCCATGTGTGTTCCTGCCCTCCATCCTGCTGCTTGGGTGAAGGCTGTTGGCCTTCATTGTCACCAGGTCCTGTCACCTCGGGGTCTGTTTCCTGTCTCTGAGTTCCCATCTGTACCACACAGGGCTGCTGGAGTAGGGAGAGACCCCAGCATGATGTAGCCAGCACAAGGCCCTATGCCCCATGGTGCTCTGTGGCTTCTCCCTATCAGTGTGGGGGGTGTGTGGAATGTGGGGTGTGTGTGTGTGTAGCGTGGTATGGTGTATATGTGGGGTGTGGGGTGTGTGTGGGGTGTGTGTGTGCATGTGGAGTGCAGTATGTGGGCGGAGTGTGGTGTAGGTGGAGTGTGTGTGAGGAGTGTGGTATTTGTGTGGAGTGTGGTGTGTGTGCTGTCTGTATATAGAGTGTTCTGTGTGTGTGGTGCGTGTGTATGGATTGTGCTGAGTGTGGTGTGTGTGGAGTGTGGGGTGTAGCTTCCTCTAGGCGGACTTGCTTGCCAGGGGTGTTAGTAGCATGCTCCCCCCACCCCCATCCTGCGATGCATGTGGGCCTCCTGTGTGGTGGTTCTGGTGGGCACTGCTTCTCCTGGCCTGTGGTGTGTGTGTGTGCATGTGGTGTATGTGCACTGGTGTCTGTCCTCCCTCTGCAGCCGGGCTGCCCCTTCGTCCTTCCGGTGTTGCACATGGCACCCCTGCCGTGGTGCTTGTCCTTGGTTTGGGGTGTGGGTTCCAGTTCCTTGCCTTCAGCTGCCAGGGAGGAAGAGCCACTCCCTGCAGTGATGAGATCCAGCGCTCTCAGGATGTCACCTCAGGCAGGGGACTTCTGCTCCAGGCATCCCTAGGGTCTGCTGGGTGTCACCCTGTCCTGGGGCGGACACCCCCTTTGGGGGTTGGGGTTGGGGGCGGCTTGTCCTGCTCCTGTCTGTCTTGTTCCTGTGTCTGTCCTGAGCGACACTGTGTCCCTGAGGTCTGGGGCCGCATCTCCTTGCTTTGCAGCTGGGTTGGCATCTCTCTTCCCATCACAGGGACCTTAGGAGCCATTGGACAAGGCTCCCAGTTCTCCTGGGTCTGGACCACAGCCTCCCCTCTTCAGAGAGTTCTGGGTGGAGATGGTGGGGATGGTTCTGTGTGGCTGGCTCATCAGCATTTGGAGGCACAGGTGGCTGTCGAGCACCTGGACCCTGGCAAGTGCGACCAAGACAGTTGAATTTACTTCGTTTAAATTTAGCCACCTACAGCCACCATGCAGGCCAGCTCCGCCCCAAGGTCTTCCTGCCCCAGGCTGGGGACACTTGAGTGACCTGCTTGCATGCAGAGTCCCTGCAGTCCAGACCACAGGGTGTGGCCTCTGCCCTGCCTGGCTCAACTCAGCTACACAGAGGAGGAGGAGGAGGAGGGAGGACTGGTGTAGGCTGCTGCAGGCTTGGGCAAGGCCCACACTAGGGCTGGGTCTTGACTGCCGTGGCCTCGTCTCTGCACCTGCCCTCCCACCCAGGGGTCCAGGTGCATGGAGGGTGCCATCATCCTGGATTCTGGATTCGTGTGCCAAGGTCTGAGCTGAGCTCTGGGTGGCACCCTCTGTGCCCCGCAGCTGTGCTGCGGTGACTCATGGGATGGGAGGAGGGGCCGAGTGGGCGGGAAGCTGGCTGCTCTGTCCCCTCTGCTGAGGATGGGGGAGGCGATGGGGGGGCACACCAGGGCACCCTTCGGGGTGGCTTCAGGTCCCTTCCTGCAGGGTAGGCTCCTTGAGCCATTGCTGATTCTGTTTCCCTCTGGGGAGCTCAGGCGACTCCCGACATCCTAGCCATGCTAAAGCCTGGTATGGGAAGTGTCTGCCTGAGGCTGGGACTATGAATTGAATCAGGGCCTTTGTGCTGAGCTACATCCTCAGCCCTTCTACATCCTCAGCTCTTTTGAAATATTTTTAGAGTGTGGAACAGGTTCTCCCAGGCTGGGTTTGAATTTTCCATCCTCCTGCCTCAGCCTCCCAGAGTGCTGGGATCACAGGCATGGGCCACCACATCCGGCTTACACTCCAGCACTGTTAACACCTCATTCAGGTTTTGTTCCCCTCTCAGACCTCTGGGAGAGTCTGAACCAGTCTCACACATAGCACCCTGCTCATGATTTAGGTCTGGGTCAGGACCTGGGGGTTGTCACTGCCACGTCTGCATGTGACTGCATTCAGTGACATGTCAAAGCTGTGAGGGTGACCTTCGGTGCTGGGCAGGTGTGTCTGTCCCGGATCAGTGTCCTCTTTGGGGTCTGGCACAGTGCTGGACATGGTGGGGGTCACACGCATGTGCTTGCTGGTTGGATGACTCATGTCTGGATGCTGACAGCTTTGGGGTAGGGCTCCCAGACATGTTGCAGTGTCACCCACATAGCTTCCCAGGAGAGAATTTGATGGCCCTGCTGCCATCTTGTGTGGGTGGCTACAGTTCCCGGCCTCACCCCGGGTCCTCCCCAGTGTCTCCCCAGGTATCTGTCAGCCCCATGCAAGTCCTGTTTCCAGGACAGCTTCACCCATGGGGCCTGGGCACCTGGCTTAGAGGTGCTGAGTGGGGTCGCTGTCACTATGGGGACACTGCTGGCCTAGTGTGATGTGGGGGTGTCACAGATGGGTCCAAGCTGCCTCTGGGTCCTGGGCCCTCGAGGAACCTGCCTGTTACAGGCTCCTCCTTGCCCATGGGAACCCTTGTTGGTTCAAGTTTTGTGGATGCAGAAATGGGGTACAGGGAGTTAACTGCCTTGGCCAGAGCCCCACAGCCCACAGGACGCAGTGTGAGGCTGTAGCTGGAGCTTGGCTTCCTCTGGAGCAGCTCCTCATACTGCAGGCTGTAGTGTCATGAACAGTGCTGTCGTGGGCTGGGGTTGGCCAGGCCTGGCCACAGCGCCTGTCCTTCCCTTGCTGGCAGCTGTCAGGGCGCCAAGCAGGCGGATGTGGGTGTCACTGTGAACTTCTCCCTCCCTAGGCTTTGTGACTGATTCTGACGACAGACCCTGCGCGGGGAGAGAGGACGAGGGGCGGGCTCCTGGCCAGGCGTCTGCTCAGGATTGGAACTGGCAGAGGTCAGCAGGGGAATGCGGACTGGGTGGCACTGGAGGCCGGGTCTGGGGGTGAGGGGCAGACTGTGCCTTGAGAGAGTGGTGGGGCGTGTGGTGGGTGAGGGCTCCCAGGAACCCTCACCTGAGCCCCCATGCAACCTCCCAGATGGAGAAGGACGGGGAGACGACACGGGAGCTGCTGTTGCCTGACTGGCAGGGCAGTGGCTCGCATGGGCTGACCATCATGCAGAGGGACGACGGCGTGTTTGTGCAGGAGGTGAAGCAGGACTCGCCCGCCGCACGTGCCGGCGTGGTCCAGGAGGGTGAGTCCTGGGTGTGGGCATTGGAGTGCCAGGAGACATGCGGCCCTCCTTCCTGCTCCTCCTCTCCCCACTGTGGATGGGGGTCCACTCTCGCTCTGCAGCATCAGGCCCATTACTTGGCCTGTCTGGGCCTCAGTTTCCTTGGGTGCACGCGGGTTCTCTGACGCCCTCTCCCCTGGGCTGTGATACACAGCTCCCAGGACTGTGGGCCTAACCTGCTCATTGCTTGCTATTCAGGGGATCAGATCGTGGGCGCCACCATCTACTTTGACAACCTGCAGTCTGGGGAGGTGGCTCAGCTGCTGAGCTCCATGGGCCACCACACTGTCGGCCTGAAGCTGCACCGCAGGGGTGACCGCTCCCCCGAGCCTGGCCAGGCCTGGGAGCAGGAGGCCTTTGGCGCCCGCACCTCCGAGGTGGTTCTGGTGAGTCTCTGCATGGCCGCCTTGCGGCTGCTTGCTTGCCTGGCTTTGTCTCCCCTGTGGCCACCGTGCTCCCCAGGCCCCTGCCCACCTGTTTGTTCTCCTGGCTGTGGTGCAGGCTGGTGCTGCCCCTTCTTCTTCTGGTCCCCTTAGAGTGCCCTGCAGGGACAACAGCCCCGAAGCCTGAAGTGGTCATACTTTGCAGGGGTACCCACCTGTGGCCTGTGGGATGAGCCTGTGCCCCTTCTGTGGCCTGTTTACAGGACTGATGAACATTGCTTAAGGCACAGGTGCCAGCCTCCACAAAAGCTTGTCAGTGTGAGAGGCCCTGAGGGCCCTTGTTGTCATCGTCGTCATCGTTGTTCCTTTTTTTTTGAGGGGGTTGCTGTAGATTGGATTGAACTCAGGGCCTTGTACTTGCTAGGCAAGTGCTCTACATTTGAGCTAAATCCCCAGCTCCTTCTTCTTTTTTTTTTTTTTTTTTGGTATGTGTGTTTTATTTGGGACAGAGTCTTGCTGTGTAGTTCAGGCTGGCCTTGAACGCAGGACAACCTTCCTGCCACAGTCTCCAGATTCCTGAGACCATAGGCATGAGCCACCATGCCAGACTGCTGCTTGTTACATGAGTAGGCCTGAGTGTGGAGCCTGGAGAACAGAGTCTGGCCAGGCCTGCCCGGTTCAATACCTGTTGGCCTAAACAGCCCTGACCCCTCTCAGGACTGCAATCCCTCAGATGATTTTGTTTCCCTGTGAGGTGGCTGTCCTGTGGACCCTCCACCCTGTGGGGGACCCTGCTTCTTGGGGTCCCTGGCTCTCTGGGCAGCAGTGCTGCATCCTTGGTGGCCAAGGAGGCTCCCTGTGACCTGCGCTGCACGTGTCTCTCCGCAGAGTGGAGGTGATGAGGAGTACCAGCGTATCTATGCCACCAAGATAAAGCCGCGGCTTCGGTCGGAGGATGGGGTGGCAGTGGACCCCGGGGAGACCCAGAGCCGTACCATTACCGTAACCAGGAGGGTCACTGCCTACACAGTGGACGTCACCGCCCCAGAAGGAGCCAAAGACATCGACATCAGCAGCCCTGAGTTCATGGTCAAGATTCCAAGGCACGAAGTGACCGAAACGTCCACGGTGGATGTGGAGACCCAGCCCAGAAAGACGGTGATCAAACTGCCCTCAGGGTCCGAGCTCCAGGGTGCTGGTGCTTCAAAAGTCCAGGTCACCTTGCCTGGGGTCAAGGTGGGGAGCCCGGGCATCAGTGTCAGTGCGAAGGGGCTGGACTCGGGAGCCAGGGCAGCTGTCCATGTTCCAGGAGGAGACGTCCTGTCTTCTCCTGGGGCTGGGGCAGCAGAGGTGAATACTGGGAAAGTTAAAATTCCTGCCTTGAAGATGCCGAAGTTTGGGGTTTCACCAGGGCCCAAGGGCCAGGCCTCTGGGACAGGGCTGAGCATCTCTGAGGGTGGTGGGCCAGGTGTGGCCATCAGCGGGAACATCCAGGCTCCGCATCTGGACGTCAGCGTCGTGGGGACAGAGGGGAACCTGAAGGGCCCCCAAGTCACTGGGCCGTCCCTTGAGGCTGAGTTAGGTCTGAAGGGGGCCAGGCCCCAGAGGAGCCTTGGAGCGGACATCTCTGCCCCCCAAATTGAGGGCAGTATCACATGCCCCAGCATGGAGGTGAGAGCCCCTAGTGTTGGTGTGAATGTGCCCAAGGTAAAAGGCTCTCAGTTCCCTGCATCTGCTTCAAAGGCAGAGGGAGCTGGCATTGATGTGATGCTGCCCACAGGCCAAGTGTCTCTTCCCGGGGTCTCAGGGGGTGTCAGCCTGCCTGAGATCGCCCCTGGTATGCTGGAGGTGAAGATGAAGGGTGCCAAAGTGAAGACTCCTGAAATGATTATTCAGAAACCCAAAATCTCTATGCAGGATGTGGATTTGAGCCTTGGGTCCCCCAAACTGAAAGGAGGTATTAATGTTTCTGCTCCTGAGGTAAAAGGTGATGTGAAGGGCCCCCAAGTGGCAGTAAAAGGCTCCAAAGTGGACATAGAGACACCAGACTTGGAGGGGACCTTGATAGGCCCCAATCTTGGCAGTCCTTTGGGGAAGACAGGCACCTGTAGGATCTCCATGGCGGATGTGGACTTGAATGTGGCTGCACCTAGGGCAAAAGGGGGTATGGATGTCTCGCTCCCAAAAGTAGAAGGGAAAGTCAGAGTGCCTGCAGTTGATGTCAAAGGCCCCAAAGTCGACATTAGTGGCTCAGATGTGGAGCTTCATGGCCCAGAATGGAACCTGAAAATGCCCACGTTGAAGACACCCACAGTCAGCACTCCGGGAATCAAGCGGGAAGGCCTGCGCATGGATGTGACTGTGCCCCAAGGGGATGTCAGTGTTTCAGAGCCAAAGGTCAGTGTGGAAGCGGCAGGGTCTGTGGAGGGTCTTGGAGGCAAACTTAAAGGCCCCGATATCAAGCTACCTGAAGCGGGTTTGAAGCCACCCAAGATGTCTGTGCCTGGCATAGATTTGCACACTGAAGGGACAAAAATGAAAGGAGAGTGTGATGTAACAGTACCAAAGCTTGAAGCAGAGGTACAAGGCCCCAAAGTGGATGTTCACAGTCCAGACTGGCACCTGAAGATGCCCAAGATGAAAATGCCCAAGTTCAGTGTGCCCAGCTTCAAGGCAGAGGGCCCAGAGGTGGATATGAACCTGCCCAAGGCCAATGTGGACATTTCTGGGCCCAAGGTAGAGGCTGGTGCTCCAGATGTGAGCTGTGAGGGACCAGATGGGAAACCAAAAGGGCCCAAGTTTAAAATGCCTGAAATGAACATCAAAGCTCCCAAGATCTCCATGCCGGATGTGGACTTACATTTGAAAGGCCCTCATGCAAGGGGAGAATACAATGTCACGGTGCCAAAGGTTGAAGGTGAGATTAAAGTGCCTGATGTTGAACTTAAAAGTGCCAAAGTGGACACTGATATCCCATATGGGGAAGCTCAGGGCCTGGACTGGCATCTAAAGATGCCCAAGATGAAAATGCCCAAGTTCAGCATGCCAGGCATCAAGGCAGAGAGTCCGGAAGTGGATGTGAACCTGCCCAAAGCCAGCATTGATGTCTCAGGCCCCATGGTGGAGGTAGGAGCACCAGATGTGAATGTTGAAGACCCTGAAGGGAAGCTGAAGGGTCCTGAACTCAAGATGCCAGAGATGAACATCAGGGGCCCCAACATCTCCATGCCTGATGTCGATTTGCATTTGAAAGGTCCCAAGGCAAAGGGCGAATATGACTTTACACTGCCAAAGCTGGAAGAGGACCTGAAAAGCCCCAAAATAGATGTCAGTGCTCCAGACATTGATGTTCATGGTTCAGATTGGAGCCTGAAAATGCCAAAGATTAAAATGCCCAAGTTCAGCATACCCAGCCTCAAAGGAGAGCGCCCAGATGTGGATGTGAACCTACCCAAGGCTGATTTGGACATTTCTGCACCAAAGGTAGATGTCAGTGCCCCAGATCTGAGTCTTGAAGGACCAGAAGGGAAGGTGAAAGGTCCGAAGTTTAAGATGCCAGAGATGCATTTCAGGGCTCCAAAGATGACTCTGCCAGATGTTGACATGGATCTCAAAGGAGTGAAAGTGAAAGGCAATCTAGATATATCTGCACCAAAAATAGAGGGTGAGATGAACATTCCAGATGTGGACATCAGAGGTTCCAAGGTCGATATTAAAAGACCAGATGTGGATGTTCAAGGTGCAGATTGGAGCCTGAAGATGCCCAAGTTGAAAATGCCCAAGTTCAGCATGCCCGGCTTCAAAGCAGAGGGCCCAGATGTGGATGTGAACCTGCCCAAGGCTGACATTGATGTGTCCGCACCCAAGGTGGACATTGAAGGCCCTGATGTTAACATCGAAGGACCAGAAGGAAAGCTAAAAGGTCCGAAGTTCAAGATGCCAGAGATGAATATCAAAGCCCCCAAGATCTCCATGCCTGAGGTTGATCTTAACCTGAAAGGGCCGAAAGT
>PVJO010000740.1:0-211081 GCA_004026905.1 Hystrix cristata | reverse complement strand
CATCACCATGACCACCATCACCATCGCTCTCATCATCACCACCACCATCATCACCACTATCATCGCTGTTACCATCACTGCCATCACCTTCACCATCATCACCATCACCATCACCATGACCACCACCACCATGACCACTATCACCAT
Organism: Hystrix cristata; assembly: GCA_004026905.1. NCBI lineage: Eukaryota > Metazoa > Chordata > Mammalia > Rodentia > Hystricidae > Hystrix > Hystrix cristata. The sequence goes on along the minus strand of PVJO010000740.1, from coordinate 210,934 downwards.
CACCATGACCCAGATGCAGATGCAGTCACATAGCTTTGAGACAGAAAGGGTGGTCAGAGGGTCAGAGGGATGGACCTAGTGGGCTGAGTCTCAGAAGGCTTCCTGGGGTAGGCAGCCTGAGGACAATGTGAGCCGGGTGACATGACAGTTCTCTACTCCCCTTCACTAATGGCTTCTGCATTGAGATGGAACTACCGTATTTTTATTTGGAAGAGGAAACTAAGATCCGAGACCAGAAAAGGACCAGGGGAACAAGATGACTGGAACCCTACACTCACCAGCTCAGAGTTCTGGCAGGGACGGGGGTAGAGGGCAGCGGTCTGTGTCCCTCGCCCTCAGTGCCACACCAGCTGCTGCAGCACGGTGCGCGAGGCCAGGGAAGCCCACGTCGACCTGGGGAGGAGGCGGGTCAGGCAGTGGCTGTGCGGTCTGTCACTCTCCCTCTGGGGCTGGAGGGGAGACTATAGTTGACAGTGCAGGGGGCCCGGAGGACAGCAGAGATGGAGTCTGCCCCAGGGGCACACAGGAGTCCGAGCTGTCAGGTCTCTAAAGGACAATGTGTTGTGCTCATGGTCCTTCCATCTCTCCCAGGGGCACCCAGCCCTGGCGCAGGAAGCCTGCAGTGACCTAGACGTATGGACAAATGGCCTGGCTCCCCCACTAGCTGGGGAGTGGCCTTATGCAAATTGCTACAGCTCCCTGGGTCTCCACTTCCTCTCCTGGGAAGAGGGGGTGGCTTGGTGATGGCACAGAGAAGAAACAGAAGTCAAAGGACCAGGACTTAAATACCTTCCCATCCTCTAGCATTCACTTGTCATGTCTGGTCTTAGTATCCCCATCCGAAAAAGGAGCAGGTACTCAGGAGATGGCTGTGAAAACTAAGTGAGGGCCACAGAGTCCAGCACACAGTAGGCCCTCAGGGATGAGCTGAAACTGGTTCTGTTCTAGCTCTAAAGTTTGGGTACAGCATCCTGAAATGAGTTCCCAACACTGCCATCACCACTTCCACCATCTCTACCACTGCCACATCTCTATCACCAGCAGCAGCAACACTGTCACTTCCAAAATTACCATACTGCCACCAATACCATCACTATGACCATCACCACCAATACTACCATAACCAATACAGTCGCCACTACCAATACCATCACCACCATCACCATCACTACCAGCAAAACCAGCATCACCCCCATCACAACCTCTGTGGCCTCCACCCTGCAGCAACTGCCATGCCGCATGCTTTTGTTGACCAAAAGCCAGAAAGCAAGCAGACCGGGGACACTGCAGCCTCTAGGTGGCCCAGGAGCAGAGCCCTCCCCACAAGAGACTCCTTAGAGTGGTCAGCTGCCTGGGGCATGGCAGAAGCCCCGATCGCTGGTGCAGTGCAAGGCCAGATCCTCCTGTACCTGCCACCCCCAGACTTCTCCCCTGCCACCTGGGAAAAATGTAGCTTTTACTGGCATCACCACCAAAGGGGCAAGAAAAGATGTCGGCATTAGCTGAGGGCCCCATGCACCAGGCACGGCTCTGGTGCCCTTGGAATGGATATTAATCACTGCCCACTCTCCCCATGCTGGAGCTCAAACCCAGGGCCTCACACACGCTGGGCAAATGCTCTGCCACTGAGCTACATGCCCAGCTTTTTAAGAACCTTTTTAAAAAAAATTTTGCAATAGGTCTTGGCCAGGTTGCCCAGTCTGGACCTGAACTTGCCACCCTCTTGCCTCAGCCTCTGGCCAGCTGGAATTATAGGCATTGCCAAGGCACTGGTTTAGTTGCTGCAATTTTTTTTCAGGCAGGGGGTGCAGTTCAGGCTGACCTGGAATTCACTATGCAGCCCGGGCTGCCCTCGAACTCACGGCGATCCTCCTGCCTGAGCCTCCCAAGTGCTGGGATAACTGGGTGCACCACCACGCCCGGCAGTTACTGCATTTTAAAGAGGAGAAAACTGCAACACAGAGAGCCGAGGTGATCTATCTATGGCCATCTGCCCAGTGAGTCCCCAAGGCAGGATTCAGGTCCATGCCACCCTTTCCCCATTCCCATCCCCATGGCCTGCTTGCTGCAAGGCACAGCGGACCTGCAGGAGCGTGCAGGGCGGTGCTGATCTCGGACAAGAGGGACTCGGGTCACTCTCAAGCAGTCAGCCGGAAGTACAGTATGTCCCCCGGCTGGGCACGGGGCCCTGCTCCCAGGACCCAAAGAAGCACCTCGACCACCTCCACACGCGAGCCAGGAGGACCTTGCTGCTCTTCACTGTGCCTGCGCTGGGCACAGGGGCTGGCACTTGGATGAGCACTGGTGGCCAAGAAAGACGTGAATGAACCCATGAAGGCACAAATCCATCAGGACGTCAAAACCTGGGCAGGGAGCTGCACTGATGATTGGAAACAGGAAGGCAGCAGGCGACGCGCTCTCCCTGCTTTTATTATTGTTCTTTTTGGCCTTTCTGGTTTTGTAGAAATGGTGGCTCCCAGACTGCAGCACAAACCGATGACTGATGCCCCAGAACTAATACCCTGAGACAGACTGGCAGCGGAAAGGACAGTTATTGAACACAGCTCCCTGGGCACAGGGTTCTGGTGCAGCATGAGGCAGACGAAACAAGAAGTTCTCAAGCCCCGTCTGATGCACGTGTCTGGGGTCCCAGGTGCTCCTGAGCTCTGCCTTGGGGTCCGGTCTCTGTGCAAGGTCTGGTAGTGCTACTGCAAGGTGTGGGCGGTCGGCTGGCCCTGGTCTCCTTGGGGGCTGTGGGTGACGAGATGGGCACTGATGGGTGAGCTGGCAGCTTGGCTGAGCTGCCCTGGGCACTGTCTCCCTGCTCCTCACCACTCCCAGCTGCCCAAGCGGCGATGCAAAGTGGCAGTGACAAGATCCAGAGGGGAGAGGCTCTCCAGGGGTGGCGCTGCTCTCACGGGCCACTGGAGCAGTGATGTGACGGCTCCTCACGGGGGGCTCTGTCCCCAGCCCTGCCCTCCACTCAACCCCCGTCAGGCCCTAGTGCTGCGGCCCACCAGGCGCATCAGCCTCAGACAGCCCAGTCCACACTGCTCTGCACCTCTCCTTTTCCTTCCTCACCCTGGCCTCAGGCCTTACACATGCACACATGCACACACACCCCATCTCAGACAGGAAACACCTGAAGACCCGCGACCATGGCAGGGGCCCAGGCACCCAGTGGGCCTGCAGTGTGAACTTATGTGTGCAAATGTTTGAGCCCACGAGTGAACATCAGCACAGATGCAGGGTTTCAAGAGCAGCATGTACATATGAGTGTGACGCTAAAGGGCATGAGAGCCCACAGAACCCGTGTGACAGAGGGGTCAGGGTGGCCTTGGCAGTCAAACCCTCGGGTGAGCTGGAGAGGGTGACTCGGTGTGGACACCAAGCCTAGGGTGGAAGGACAGACACGGCCCCCAGAAGTGCTCCCGCCCCGCGTGACTGCCCCTCCTGGTCGCCCTGGGCTCCCTCAAACCAGGCGGGGAAGGGGGTAGGAAGTAAAGGGCTGAGCTGCAGCAGGGCCCTGTCAGCCACTGATCTGTTCATGTTCCTATAAATATTTACGAATCCCAGCTGCTGGGGAACCACTGTCCTCCACCAGCTGGGGCTCCCAGCCTGGAGCCGGCAAGAGGAGCTGACAAGTGAGGACTGGGCTGTGGGAGAGTGGCGCTCAGGCCTCGTTGGTGCCAACTCTGCAGAGCCCCTGAGCCGCAGGCTGCCCCTCAACCCCTGGGGACGCAGATCGAAGCTCTCATTTGGCATCAGCCTTGGGGAGCCTGTCCCCCCCTTAAGGAGGGACCCCCCCTTAGGGCCACCTTCTACCTCCTATACACATTACCCAGTTAGGGGCACAGGAAGTCAGGTCTTCCTATTTTGTAAATGACACACAGAATGCTCTCAGAATTTCCGGAGAGTGTTTATTGTCTCCCTGAACCCAAAATCATCCACAGGGCACCTTGGTAAATCCCTCCATCCCTTTGCAGATTGGAGGTCAGCAGCCATATAGTTTGAGGAACCCTCCGGCTGCCCTCAAAGATGCCCCTCTGCCCTAGCAGCCCGGTGATTTCTGGAGCTGGGCGGCATGGGACCTGCAGGGCAGAGTTCCTGTGGGACCCAGGAACATTCACTTGCCCTGAGCCACCTCTGTGGTCTGGACTGGTGGTCAGACGTTCAGGCGAACCAGCCCCAGGGAAATGATGGACTCTTATTATCTTGTGTGTGTGATGCTGGAAACTGAACCCACAGCCTTCACGCTGAGCTCCATGCCCAGCCCTTCTTATTTATTTATTTTGAAACGGTGTCTAAATTGCTCAGTTGCCCTAGCTGAACTCGAACTTGAGATCCTCCTGCCTCAGCCTCTAAGAGTGCTAGGATCACAAGTGCAGAGATCAGTTATTGATTATGGATCCTCTACACCCATGTCTAGCATGGTAACCTGCCCTCCACAGGCCCTGTGCCTGGATCTCCAAGCTGAGCATCCCCAGCAGCACTTGGTAACTAACCCCAGCTCCTGGTGATGGCAGAAGGCGTGTGCACAAGGGATGGCACTTCGGGGCCCAAATGTCCTGGGCTTCCCAGCTCACACAAGCCCAGCACAAGCCCAGGAACCCTGACAGAGTGAGAGCCCCTTCCTGTCTTGGCTACAATTACAGACTGGGACTGCGGAGTCTGCCTGGTCCCCCATGGGCTCCTCTTCCTTGCCCTGTAAGAGCCTAGATCCTGTCCTAGGTTTTTCCAAGAAGCCAGATGCTGGAGGGAGAGGAAAAGAAAGAGGCAGAGGGAGCTCCAGGAGGCTGATGGGCTCTGCTGCAGGCCTTAGACGCCCTGCTGCAAGAAAAGCCCAAGGGCATCCAGGTCAGGTGGGGGGAGCTGGCCAGAGGCTTCCTGTACCCGGGCAACCACCACACTGTCTTCTGCCCGCCGGGAGGAGGTCCAACCACACCGATTTTGCAAGATGAGGTGGGCCAGGGGCACATAGGGGCTCTGCTTCTTATCCAGAGGTGTGCTGGGTGGAGAGGGAGAAGGCATAGGGCAAAGATGAGCCCAGGCTGGGAGTTTTCCTTGGCAAAAACCAACTCACCCACCACTGAGAAAAGCCTGACCTTCTCAGCTGCCAGGAAGGAGGCACAGGCTGCAAGGAGGAAGTCACGGGGAGGGGACAGTCTGGAGCTGGCATGTGCAGTGAAGAGGTCTGATGGTGGCAGTGGCATGCAAGGGTTAAGAATATTCCGAAAATAGCCCAGTCAGAGCCCAAGCCAGCCGGCGAGTGCCTCTCCCAGGGCGCAGATCTATAGCAGGAAAAGCCGGCCCTCTCTGCAATCACCGCCTGCTGCCCAGCCTGCTGCTAATTAAGTTTCCCCCCAATCCACCCCAGTCCTAGCAGGGCCACGGGACAGGAGCTGCAGCAGGGACAGGCGCCCAGCGGCCTGGGTTAGGGTGGGCATACAGATGGACAGACAGACGGCCACCCATAGGTCTTGTGGACAAGATCGGGGCCCATGGGACCAAGTGTAGCGTGGCTTTCATTCCCCCAACACACACACACGGCCACCACTGCAGGGCTGGAACCCTCCTCAGACACCAGCTTCCCCGAGGTCTGTGGTCTCCCACTTGGGGCAGAAAGTGGTCAGGAAGCCCCTCCAAGAATAAACCTTATTTCTGTTCCTGGGGCAAGACCAGCTACATAATCAGAAAAGCCTCGTGCACAGCGAGAATGTGGAGTCTGTTGTTCAAAAATTGCTAAGAAGTTCAAGGCGGTGAGAGTGGAGCGTTAAACAAAGTTGGAGTCCATTGAGGCTGAGAAGCCGGCTGCTCAGGGGTTCCTCGACACTCACTCATGAGGCGCCCTCACTCGGGGACCTGCACACCTCCTCAAACACAAGGAGACGGGGTACTCAAAGACCCGCTCTGGACATGGTGGGGCTGGGCGACCCCAAGCCCAGCTGATTTGTACTCCCGGACCCCAGTCCAGCTATGAGGCCTCTTTGAGCCCCGTCCCCACCCCCATCTTCCACAGTGACCCCAGGCCCCCAGCAGAGGCACCAGTCAGCCTCCCTGGCCCCCAGGCCGCCTCCAGCCTGCTGACTTATTCCTTGGGATCAGGCAGGAGCCACAGAGATTTTTCCCTGGCTCTGCGACCCCAGGGCAAGCTGGACCCCTGACGCCTAAGCCATGGTCCCTGGGGCGGCCTGAGAGGAGAGGCTTCTCTGGTAAGGGACTGCGCTTTGGAAGAGAACAACTTCCGGACCCATCTAGGAGCCTGGCTTCCCCACTGATGCTGCTACCCCAGGCCCAGAATGCAGAAAGCCTGGGTGCTGTTCGCCCTGCCATCCTCCCCCTGCCTGGGCCAGGCAGGGCTGCAAGGGGAGGGGAGCCTCAGCGGGTGCTGGCCAGGCCGGCCTTCGCCTTCCTGCCACCTTTGCATGAAGCTCAGCATAATTGCACCGCCTGTCACTCCCGCGTCCTGCTATCTGTCTCTCCAGCTGACCCCGTGTACTGCCATTATATTGGTTCCTGTTGGGGCCATGGAGCCTCATCACTTATACATGCAGCTGGGAGAAGCCAGCCAGCTGAGGGAGTCAGCCCCTCCTAGGGTCTCCCTCCCTGCCCTGGTCTGGGCCTTTCCCAGCTGCCGGCCTGGGCACTGAGTTGGGGGACAGACACCCAGAGACGGACGGGTCACTGCAACCCTAGGCCTGAGGCCCAGAGTGCTCCATGCTGAGAGAGGCCTAAGAAAACTGGGAATGCTGGTGCTGCCCCTGCATCCCTCTCTCCTGAGATGGGGTGGAGTCAGGGGTTTCTGGAAGAAGACCCTTTACCACCCTGAGACCCTGACCCTGGACCGGCCTGGTTCAGCCCCCTGAGATGTGCCCTGCACCCCTACCCCAAATCATAACTCAACTTCCCTTCTCCCCCACACTCTGAATGGACGTCCCCTCCCTGAAGGACTTCCCATGAAGGGTCTGGAATTGTCTGCCTGAAATGTTGCTGTGGAATTTGAAGTCTTTAATGGTGGCCACTGGAGAGATGTCTTTAACAAAAATCACAGCCGCTCAGAGAGAAGCAGAAGCTCTCTGACGTGGTGAAATGTCCCCAACACACAGGCAGGCTAGTGACCTAAGTGGGCCTTGATGGCCAGTCTCTGGCTCCTGATACCCGGCAGCCCACCCTGCCTAGGGCAAGGCCACTGAGGCCGGAAAACAAAACATGCTCTTCCCACTTCTGGCCTTGGTCCCTGTACCTGTCCTTGTCTTCTCAGGTGTATGCCTGTTGTGTGAGTGGGGGAGGGTAAACAGTCCTGAGTTCAAATCCCAACTCTCCCTCAAATCAGCAGCAGGATGCAAGCAGGTTACCACCCAGGGTGGAGAGGGAAAGGCATCCTGACTTCCGGTGAGGATTCAGTGAGCAGCAAGCAGAGCAGGCAGCACACCCAGAATGTACTGGTGCCCAGGGAAAGAAAACACATCCACCCACCCTCCACTCCCTCAGCAAATATTCCCAGGCCCTTCAGGAACCTGTCTCCCTAGCCAGCCCTCCAATCTACACCAGATGGGCGGGTCCGCCTCCTGTCTCAGTCAGGAATCAGGCCCTGCAAGCCCTCTGTGAGCCTTTGGCTGAGAGCCTTTGGCAACTCCTCCTATGTAGCCTCCTTCCTCCCCACATTCCAATGTGAAAATTCCATCATATTGCCCCTCACAACCTCAGTAGGCGTTTGTTGTTATTTGTTTGTTTTGTGGTACTGGCGATTGAACTCAGGGAGCACTGAGCTACACCCCCAGACCTTTTTATTTTTTAATTTTGAGGCACTCTTGCTAAGCTGCCCAGGCTGGCCTCAACCGTCGAGCCTCCTGCCTCAGCCTCCCAAGTAGCTGAGATTACAGGTGTGCGTCACTCCACCTGGCTCTCTTCAGTAGTTTCCGTAGGATAAATTATAAATCCTGGCCACACCCCACAAGGCCCTCCAAGCTTGATTCGTAGTGCCTGCTGCTCTCTCTGCCTGGAATGCTCTTCCCGTCCTCCCTCCTTCTCTGCCTTCTCCTCCTTGTCAGGACTTCCTTTAACATCACCCCCTCAAAAAAAAAAAAAAAAACAAAAAACCCACATCACCCCATCCAGGAAGCTTCTGGGTACTCCAGCCTCCACGTGAATTGAGGCAACACCATCGTGTGTTCCCACAGCCCTCACACAGCCCCAGGCAGCACACTGTCAGGCCAGATGGCAGCTGCTCTTTAAACTGACCAGGTTCCTGCAACACACTAAACACATGGGAGCAGAGTCTTTTCTTGCTCATCATTTTGTCGTGTGACAAGAGCTGTAGGAAACAGTCAGTTAAAATGGGTTTATAGGATGGATGGATGGATGGACAGATGAATGGATGGACAGATGGATGGATGGGTGGGTGGGTGGATGGATGGATAGATGGGTAAGTGGGTGAATGGATGTGTGGATGGGTAGATGAACGGATGGACTGGTGGTGGATGGATGAGTGGATGGGTGGATGGATGGACGATGGATAGATGGGTGGATAGGTGGATGGACGGATGGGCAGGTGAACGGGTGGGTGGACAGATGGAAAGAGAACACCTCCTGCATAGTCTTCCCAGGCTTCTCTTGAGCAGGCCACTCTATCTGTGCTTCCTAACACCTAGTACAAATCTCTACCCAAGACTTACATTCCTCAGCTGTAAAATGAGGAAACCAGCCTTCCACTTTTTACTATTAAATAGAATAAACTTTGTAATAATTTTAAATTCATGATAATAGGTTGTTAAATTTAAAAGAGGTAATCCATATAAGGTGCTTAGAATGGGACACTGCACTTAGTGCTCAAAAGATATTGGTTACAATAATTAGCAGAGTGCTTATAATTCCTACCTGTGTCCCTTGCCAAACAGTGGCTCCAGGGGACACTGCTGAGGTCTTCCTTTTGGATCCAGCACCCTGACCACCCTGCAGCCCCTCGTGAGGTGTTTTAGTAAATGCAAAACCAAATGAATGTGGTTTTCCAGCTGGTGGGGAGTCAAGGCACAGCCCCACCCCTCAGCCCAGACACACACTACACAGTCTCTACACATCATGCCCACTCAGTTCAGAGAACCTCAAAATACCACCTGACAGCCACCACTCCCCTTCTTTGTATCCTCCCTAAACCACCCAGCACCCCATCCCCACTCCTGGAATGGGGGGCTGTGGGGACCGACCTGCACACTCACAGGAGGAGCATCCCAGTCTGGACAGCACTATCCACCGTCCCTACAAGGGGCCCAATCTTGTCCCTTCCCAAGCACCAGGATCCATGGCCTGTGGCTGAGGAGTGGTCCTGGGGGCCACAAGTCTAGGCTTCCTTCCGGTCTCACCTGTACCGTCCTCTGAACCCAGAAGTGCAGGCCCCTGATCTACAGGAACCTGCAGGAGGACCTCGGGCTGGAGCTATGGGCCCTCTTTTACCTGAGGGAGATCATTACATAGGCTGTTTGCTGAGTGCATTACAAGGTCAGATCCTGAGTCCAGCACTTTACCCACATCATATCTCATTTAACCCTCCACCCTCCTTTCTTCAAAGGAAGACCTGGGGGCACGGGTCAGGCGGGTCTGGACGCAAATCTTGGGTTCCTGGAGAGCGCCCAGGGGGGTCTTCGGGTGCTAGGCTCGATCCCATCCACACAGCCCAGGTTCAGCCTGCCAGACCCGCCCTCGGGAAGGGGCGCTGCGTGCCGTGCCGGCAGGCAGCCTCTTTGGGGACCTGGGCGGGCCAGGCGCACGGGCCGAGAAAGCTGTTAATTAAAGCGCTGGCTGCCGCTCCTCTCCGCAAAGTTTGAAGCCGTTATTTTCCACTCCAGCGAAGCGGGGAGAATCCGGCTGGGCTGACAGAGACGCCACGCGGCACCGGGGGAGGCTGGGGAGAGCAGGAGTGGGGCCCCGCCTCGGCCCGGCCCGGGAAGCGGAGGGGATCGGGTTGCGCAGGGTGCCCGGGGGTCCCCCAGACGGCGCCGGAGGGGTTGAGGAGCTGCCCTCGTGCACCCCGGGTCTCGCACACCACAGGCCATGCCGCAGGTGTCATGGGGTCCCCAAGTCCCGGCCGCGCTCTTCAGGTGACAGCGCCCCAGTCTGCGTCCGGGGTGCGAAGCTCAACGTGCGGCCCCGACCCCACGCCGCCTGCCGGCTCCTTCTCGGAGCGGGGGGCTCTCGCCCGACCGCCGCGGGGCGGGGCGGGGCGCTGTCGGTCCGCAGCCGGGCCCGGCCGGCCCCCTCTCCACGCGCACCCAGCGCCCTGAGCTGCCGAGGACCGAGGGCAGCGGAGAGGGCCCGCCCGGCTCGGGGAAGCCACGCGCGTCCATCCTGTCCCGACAGGGAACCGGGGTTCCCGAGGCAGGGACCCCAGCGGCGAACCCCGGACAGCGCCCTCTCAGCCTCCCGCCACCGTCGTCCGGCGCTCTCCGTCCCCGCACCCCGGCGCTCCCCTCGCTTCTGCCCCTGCGGGCCGCGGTCCCTCAGCCTCCCGGCCCCGCCGGTGGGACCCGCCCGGGGTCGGACTCGAGCGCCCCCCCCGCCTCCGCGCCTCGCCGCGGGCTTCTCAACCGCCCCGAGCCCCGCCCCGTCTGTGCCCCGCCCAGCTACCAATCAGGGGCCCGACCCGCTGTGGCCCCGCCCCTCGCGCCGCCGAGCCGCGCGGGCGGGGGCGGGGCTGGCGGGGGCGGGGCCTGCTCCGGGAGGCGCGAGCGGCGGGCGCGGGGCTCAGTCCGGCCGCGCAGCGGGAGGGAGGCGAGGCCCGAGCGACGCCGGGCTCCGCGGTGCAGGCGGCGCAGGCAGCGCCCGGCCCGGCCCCATGCCCGCACCCCCGCCCGACCGCCCCTGAGCGCGGCGCCCCGCGCGCCCCCCGCCCGCCGGCACCATTGCCCCGACGGCGCGGCCGGGCGGCCCGGCTCTCCCCAGGCTCCGCGCCGGCCGCAAGACGCTGCTGGCGGCCGCCGCGGGCGTGGTCATGCTGCTCGTGCTGGTCGTGCTGATCCCGGTGCTGGTGAGCTCGGGCGGCCCGGACGGCCACTACCAGATGCTGGGCACCTGCCGCATGGTGTGCGACCCCTACCCCGCGCGCGCCGGCGACGCCCGCGCCGAGCAGAGCGCGCCGCCGCCCTCCACGCTGGTGCAGGGCCCCCAGGGCAAGCCGGGCCGAGCGGGCAAGCCGGGCCCCCCGGGCCCCCCTGGAGACCCCGGGCCCCCGGGCCCCGCGGGGCCGCCGGGGCTGCGGGGCGAAGCGGGCCCGCCGGGGCCCCCGGGGCTGCCCGGGGCGGGGGCGGCGGGTGCAGTGAGCGCCGCCACCTACACCACGGCGCCGCGCGTGGCCTTCTACGCGGGCCTCAAGAACCCGCACGAAGGCTACGAGGTGCTCAAGTTCGACGACGTGGTCACCAATCTGGGCAACAGCTACGACGCGGCCAGCGGCAAGTTCACATGCAGCATCCCGGGCACCTACTTCTTCACCTACCACGTCCTGATGCGGGGTGGCGACGGCACGAGCATGTGGGCAGACCTGTGCAAGAACGGCCAGGTGGGCGGAGGCGGGCGGGACCGGGCCGCGCCGCGCCTGGAGCGCTGGGGTCGCGCTGCAGCCCATGGGCCCTGCGGGCCGCGCGGGGAGGGCGCGCCAGGCACTTGCGGAGGAGCCCGCGCTGGCCTAAGCCACAGCAGTCTCCCTCCGGCGGTCTACACCTCCGCAAGCCTGGAAATGTGCAGTCCCTTCCCAGCTACGAGGCCGCCTCCCGGGAAAAGTTTCCCCTGTGGCCTCCCAGGTCCAACTTCTGACTCCCAGATGGTGGGATCCTCTCCGTCCCAGAGTGCGTCGGACCGCCCCTGCCTGGGTGCTTTCTTTGGAACCACCCACCCGGCACCCGCTGGACCCCACTCCGCCCCAGGGATGCAGCCTCCACAGCTCCCGAGATCCCACTTCCCTCCTGAGGCTCCAGCAGGCTGACTTGGGGCCCCTGTGCGTGGTCAGGCTAGGATTCTCCTAGAAAAAAGGGGATCCCTGGGCTGGAGGTAGTTGGAAAGAATGTCCCGCGGTGGAGACCAAGACCCATTGGAACCCGTCCCGCGCAGCACTACCCTGGCTTCTGCTGGCCTTGGGGTCCGGAAGGGGAGAGGTCTGCAGACAGCCTCTCGTGCTTAGAAGCATGTCCCCTCTTCTCTGTCCCCTGACTGCACCTCCCTCATCTCTGGTTTCTGCCTGTCCCCAACCCCCTTCTGTCTCTCTGTCTCTCATCCATCCCTTCCCTGGTCTTCTGTTCCTCTCCGTGCCCGTGGGTCTCTGGTCTCTCTCTCCAGGGTCAGAGCCCCCTCTTCTCTGTTTATTGCTGAGTCTCTCTTCCACCTGTGTGTCTCTGGCTTTGTGGTGTCTCTGCTCTTTGTCCTTGGTTCCTGACCAAACAGGAGGCCTGGCACCCCTTGAGGGCTCCTCTTAGACAGCCCACAGTTCCCATATTAATCACTATGAAGGGACACTGTCACCTTCGCTAATAGGATCTTCCTTTCCCAAAGAAAGTTTGGGCTGTCGCCAAGCTGTGGCTTCGAGCAGCGGTGGGGAGGCAGCTGCTAGACCACCCTGGGCTCCAGACCCTGTGCCTCCTAGGAGGTCACTCTGAGGGCCCAGAGATGGAGGAGGAGGAGGCCCCAGCAACAGTGGGTGCTGGGATTGGGGAACTTGCCTTACTCGGCTGGGGACAAAACTGTCCTCAAAGCCCTTTGTGTGCTGGAAGAGGCTGGTGAAAGGGGCTCCTGGGAGGGGACCACAGGATACTAGAAAAAAAGGAGGTGGCTTTACCTACAGGTCTTCAAAGACCCTGCACTCTAACAGTCACTAACCCCCAAAACACAAGAGACGCAGTCTGTGACTCCTCCCTCCTGACTGCCCAGGAGCATCATTTCTCTCACCAGTCTTTCCACAGGTTGGTGTTGACCTCCTGGTAAAAGCCAGACGGGGGGCTGGGTACCAGGGTCCAATCTGTGTGGCCCATGCGGAGGGACAGTAGTGTCTCTCTGTAACCCCCCAGTGAGTACCATGTTGAGGGTGGGCTGGGAGCCCACCTGGGACTCTTGTCCCCAGATGTGTTGCCCAGGAGGAGTGATGGGGGGCTGCCCTGGCTCTGGTTGGCGGAGAGCAAGGTGGGCCGGAGTCCCCAGGTGAGTGGACAAGGCCAGCTCGCACATTTAAGGATGCAGAGGAAAATGACGAGGTTGAGCAGAGGGTGGGGACAGGAGAGAGTGCCTTCAGGACTGGGCTGCCTGTGCCCTATGCTGGCCCTGCCTGGCTTGCTGCCTGCAGAAGCTTCCAGAACTCTGGGGAGGCAGAGCAGAGTCTGGGCTCCAGAGCTTCTGTGGGGAAGAAGAGTGGGGGTTGAGGGGCCCCCACAGCCCCTCTCCCTCGAGGTCACCCCTCACCCTGAGGGCTCCAGGCCCCGTCGCTGTGCGGGGAGCAGCCACAGGGGAAGGGAGAGCGGCGCTGGTGGAGCCAAGCGGCCTGGGCTGCCTCCCTAGCCTGGTCCACGCCCAGCAGGGAGGACACGAAATGGAGAAACTGGGTAGGGGCAGAGCCGTCGGGGACAGGCCAGGGTCTGTGGTCCATGTGCTCCCCACCCAGGACAGCAACTGCAGGGAGGTGAGGCTCGCAAATGGACAGGGTTTGGCCGGCAGAGTGTGGCCAGGGCCGAAAGTGGTGGTGTGTGTGAGTGACCTGGCCGGAGTCACCTCTCACCTGCCGGCCTCAGTGCCCACACCGTGCCCTCCACAGTGCACAGCACAGTGCCTGGCACAGCGTGGCCCAGCGAAGGGTAAGACATGGTCCCCCTTGAGACCCACACCAGCTCTCGAGACTCTAGTGTTGACCCGGGGGCACGGACAGGCTTCCTGGAGCCCCATGGTCAGTTCTCCTGGCCAAACCGCTGCCTCAGTCTCCCATCCTGGCAGGCCTTGGAGCAGTAATTCAACAGTGTCCCCTCCAGACCAGGCACATGCTGCCTCCCTGCTGCCACAGCAACAGTCCCCCGACTTCCCTGGCCCCAGGAGCAGCTGGAAGCCCGGCAGAGAACCAGAGAACCGGGACCCCTGGGCTCCTGTCCCAGCCCCCCAACATCCAAGGCTGGAAGGGCATCAATCCTCCCTGCCTCGGAGGATAATCAGGACAATTACAGAGACAATCATGGTGATGAATAAATAATAAACACAAGCAGAACAGCTCTGACGCCTGTCACATCACCGGGAGATTCCTGATGACAGATGACAGGGTTCTAATGGGATTGGCTATTACAGAGCACATTGTTCTAATGAGTTAAGGCTAAATTAATCTGGGTAATAAAAATAATTGTTATTAGTAGTAATTTATTAGCAAAGATAATGAAATGCATGTGTACCAGTAAATACTGCCAGGATTAGGGCCCAGGGAACCATACAGAATTTGGCTGCTTGCTTTCAGCCCTTCTCCAGTAGCCCAAGGCCCCATGGAGATTTAAATTTCTTCTCTTTACCGTCGGAATTGTTGTAAAGTGGCAGTGTGAGATGGGTCTTCTCATCAACTCTTCAACACGGAGGAACTGAGCTCCTCGACAGACAGCACCTCCCCCTCCTCTTAACCCCTCCCACCTTCAGTGGGACAGGAGTTTTCCCAGCAGAGAGCACAGGATAGCTCCTTTCCAGGCCAGGGAGAGGCCTGGGAGACAGAGCTGGGACATCTGGGCTGTGCCCTCCCTGCACGGAGTCGCTGCTTAGTCAGCAGCGCAGCCTGCAGGGAGGGAGGAGAGGTCCTTCCCCTAACTTCACTTGGTTCAGCCCAGACATCAGCCAAGGAGAAAAGGGCCGGAGGGGCACTGCCTTCCCAGAAGTGGCAGGAGAGAGAGGGGCCATGGGGATGCCTCCCTGCCAGAGGCCATGATCCGGACGTGGCTCTTCTCTTCCCATCTACCCCTAAGACCCCAGGTCGCCTCGGCTGTTAGAAGTGTCCAGAGGTGTTCCGTGACCCTGCCCCCCCGTCACATGATTGTAGTTGCTGCCCCCACAGTAACAGTAGACTTCGAGCCCAAATGCTGCAGTCCCTGACCAGGTCTTGTGCATTCCTCCCCTGGAGGCCCCGGCTAGTTTCTGGCAGGGTCACTTGCTAGCAGCCGGTGTTGGCCTGGCGGCCTGGCCTGTGGGCCAAGGTGCGTGCCTGTCTGTCCCTGGGTAGAACAGCAGGGGATGTGCCGAGGGCTAAAGCATCACACTATTTAAGACAGAAAGGGCAGTACAGAGGGCGAGGGCAGGCCTCTGTCCCCAGACCCCAGCAGTGCTGAGGGAGGAAGGGCTTCCTGGGCAGAGGCTGCTGGACGGTGAAGCCCACAGCTGCTGAGCAGGAACCCCGAGCCCAGGCTCCCTGTGTCCCGCCTCCCAAGAAGAGGGTGGAGTGGGATGCCTCACATCCGACCTCACGCTGTCCCACAGGTGCGGGCCAGCGCCATCGCCCAGGACGCGGACCAGAACTACGACTATGCCAGCAACAGCGTGATCTTGCACCTGGATGCGGGTGATGAGGTCTTCATCAAGCTGGACGGTGGCAAAGCCCACGGTGGCAACAGCAACAAGTACAGCACCTTCTCTGGCTTCATCATCTACTCTGACTGAGCCCCACGCCCTGCATCCTGCGTCCCGCCCCAGAGGGAAGGGGGAGGCCGAGGGGACCGTTGCCGGCATCCTCAGCCTGGGGTGGTGAGCTCCCTGTACCCTAGAAGCTGTCCGCTCCCAGCACCCCAAAGCCCCAGCCCAGTCGCGCCCCTCTGACCAAAGCTATAATAAAAACCTTTCCACCTTGTGGTCCAATCTGTGCCCTGGGGAGGGCGGCGGCACGCCGTGGACCCGCTCAGCTCTCGAGGGAAGGGGCAGCCCCGTGGGAAGCAGCCTGCTCCACCTCACCTCCCATGGTGGGAAGTTCCGCCTGCGCATAGCTGCGGCCGGCACAGGCAGTCTCTAACCCGGGATGCCTGGGTTCCTGTCCTGATGACACTGATCCTGGGTGAGTCACCCCTCCGGGACACTGTTCTGGGCTAGTGGTGGCCCTAGAAAGGAGCAGGCTTTGCACTGAGGGCTGCTCGACCTCAGTCCAGGCACTCCAGCCCCGGCCTGTCTTCTCTTCAGTGAGATGCCGTCTGAAGAGGCTGAAAAGAGGTGCAATGGACATGCTCAATAAACACGCTCATTGTTTATACTCCCGCGTTTGCAATAGTTGGATGGGTAGAGTTCCTTCTTTGGGCGATGAAGGAGCTTGCTTCACGTGCTGCAGTCGCTGAGTCCCACGGTTGCACTTGATCCGAGACACGCGAAGCCTCCCTTACCCACCGCCGCACAGTGAGGCCCTTGGCAGGCGACCGGGGAGTGGTGAGAGTGGACACTGCGCAAGCACTCTGCAGGGCATATTCCCATGAGTCGGGAGTGGATTCGCGGGAAGTGCTCTCCTGCCCTGTAATGTGGATGCTGTTATTTTGTCTGTTGAATTTATTTGGAGACAAAGGTCTTGCTATGTCGCCCAGGCTGGTCTCAAACTCCCGGGCTCAAATGATTCTCCCCAGCACCGGGACACAGGTGCCTTCCCGCACTGCTGCTTTGTCGGCTCAGAATGAACAAGTGCAGAGAGGCCGTGTGAGCTGCTGAGGACACAGCTAGGAACAGGCGCATATGCCAGTGACCGACCCAGAGACCACGCCGTCCCCAGTGCGCAGAGGCATCTGCCCCAGACGGCAGTGTGGAGCAGCTCCAGGAGGATCTGCCGGCTCCCCGGGAGAAGAGGTCTCATCTGGCTCCCAGCCTGGCTCAGCTGGAGGGACAGGAAGGAGGGTGGCCTCGGCCGGACCAGACCGCTTGTGTGGACCCTTGTCACGGCCGGCAGGCTTGAATGACTTTCTTTATCCTCCCTCCTCTCCTCTGCTTCCCCCCCCACCGCCAGCTGTGGCCATTTAATAAAATTAGCTTAATGCTTGTTCCTTCCCTGTGGGGTCTGGAGATTGAAATCTGCGGGTCCCCACAAACCCAATGAAACCCTTGGCAGGTCTGGCTAGAACTAGATGCTCCATGGGCAGTGATTAGATTGGAAGCCTCTCCCATCCCCCAGGGCTGCCAGCCGTGGCCTGTGAACTCTTTAATAGCCTCACTGGCCCAGAGCTACCTGCCTCCACCCCCGGAGGTCCCCACTATGCCCAGAGCCCCCAGGGAACAAAGTACCTGTGACTCCCTTTGGTAGCAAGTGTCTGGCTGCTGCCTGGTTTTCTTCCTAGTGACTTGACAATTCTCATGTCATTTTAGGACTGTGACTAGAATCTCCATTTTACAGATGAGGGAATCACACTCTGGAGGAGATCTGCTACTTGCTCCAGGTCGTATGGGAGGGTTGTGGTGCAGCTGGGACTGGACTGAAGCCAAAGCCCCTGTCTCAGGAGGTCTATGGAAAGAGACTCCCCACCACACACAATGGCCTCCGAGGGCAAAGTCTGTTTTTTCCCTTAGACTTGGAACACCTGGTGGTGAGGGCTGAAAGAACCTCCACCCTCAGACCAGAAGCTTCCTGCAGGGGAGCCTGTGTCTTCTTCATAGTCAGAAGGGCCTCTGAGACAGGAGTGGTTCTCACTGTGCCATCTGCTCCAAGGGGCGGGATCCGTGTGCCCATCACAGCCAGGGCTTGAAGCTTCCTCCGTGCAGGGACTATGGTCCCCTGAGTGGTTTGGAGGGCAGACATGTTTCCTGTTAAACTAGGCCTCGCTGAGAGGAGGGGACAGGCTGGGGGGGGTGTCCCTGAAGGAGAGACTCGCCCCCTTATCCAACCTGGGGGTGTCTGGGGGCTGGCCAGTGTGGTGGAGAGACTGGCATGGGCCTCCCCTGGCGGCTTCCACTCTAGGAAGAATTGGTTAATGAATGAATAATGTGCCTGACAGGAGGGTTGCCAAGATGGGAGTGGCCCTGAGCTTGCCCCCAGGAGGCATGGCAGGCAGGTCATCCTGAACCCAGACAGCTGCCGACCCCAGGGGCTGGTGCTGCCCTGGTGTCTGGAGCGATGGGAACCAGAGAGAGCACAGGGCCACTGCTGGGGGCTGCCCTAATTGGATGGCTTTGCAGGGAGGCCAGGCAGGTGTACCTGGCTCTCCCTCCAGCTTCCTGCAGACGCATCTGCTGTGGCGAGGTCTGGGGGTTAATTGGCTCCCGCCTCACTCCTGGTAACCGATATTTCATTTGCTGCTCGGAGGGGGAGCTGCCTGGAGAATCAATCCAGACAAGGGGCCAGAAGATGGGGATCTGGGCTGGTCTGGGAGCTGCTTCTGGGAGGGCCAGAGACCCCAGGGAGGGGCAGAGGCCTGTGGGAGGGCTGCTCGACCTCCTCACTCATTGCTCAGTTCCGTGGACCTGAGACAGCATCCTGGGCCCCAGCAGCCTCGCTAGCCCAGTCAGCCAGGTCGTTTCCTTGCCCTGGTTCCTCCTGCACTTATTTATCTGGGCGCCCCTCTGAAAAAGCCACAGCAGCTTAGATGCTGCTAATAAGGTTATTTTCACAAGTGAAGAAGGTGTATTTGAGAAGCGGAATTGGAGGTGTGAGCTTCTCTCCTTTCCAGGTAACAAACCTTAAAATCCTACAAACGAGGTGATAATAAAGTGGAAGTGAAAGGTCCACACGGGAAGGTGGTGGTGGTTACTGAGAGGTGGCAGCTGGGGGCTGGAAGAGAACGGGAACAGACAGCACCCTGCTCTCCCCGGTTTTTCCTGTGCTACCTGTTTGCCCTGGCTGCCAAGATTGAGAATCAAAGTCACAGAGCAGGCAACTCCCATTACGCAGCGGGCAAAACTAAGGCCCATGGAGGAACCCAAGGTGGCTCAGGTTGTTCCAGGGCAGAGAGAGCAGGACCCAGTTGACACGCAGGAGGTGGAGACAGAAGACCTGAGTTCAAGCTGCACATGGTGACACAAGTCTGTGATCTCAGCTACTTGGGAGGCTGAGGCAGGAGGATCATGAGTTCCAACGCAAGTTGCAAGGCAACGTAGCAAGAACTTGTCTCAAATCTTTAAAAAGCCTGGGGATGTAGCTCAGTGGTAGAATGCTTGCCTAGTGTGCAAAAGACCCTGGGTTCCATCCCCAGCACCATGCACACTCACACACACATACATATACACAACAACTGAGCACAAATCCTGAGCATCCTCAGTGTTTCAGGAAAAGACACCTCAGTTCTCTGAGCCTCAGTTTCCTCATCTGCAAAATGGAGCTGGATAATAAAATATCTACTTGAAGGGTCTTACGAGGCAGCAGGTGAGGATGTGTTCTGGTTTCGTACATTGTGAGGACAAATCAAATTTGTGGTTATTATCATAGCCAAGTCTCCTGAGCTCCATCTCTTAAAGTTCTCTGTCTGCACTTCAGTGTCTGGGATGGAGGAGATCATAAAGAAAGCGAAGATACCTAGGTTGTTCTCGATTTTAAGCTACTCTTCTTGTTGCTGAGACAAAATACCCAACATCCAAAAGTTAAGGGAGGAAAGATTTATCTAGCTTACAGTTCGCAGAGGTTTCAGTTCAAGGTGAACTGAAGGGTGAAATGAGGTTTTCAGTTGGCTGGCTCCAGGGCAGGGTAGCCTGGCAGAGGGGCAATGCAGAGGAGAAACAGTTCATGGTGGGCAGAAGCCAGCCAACGCAAGCAAGCAACCAGTAGCAAGCAGGAACCCTCTTTCCGTCCCTTATATTGTATCCAGGCTACCTACCTTTAGGGCAGGTAGCATTCACACCCTGGGCGGGGCACCCTTAGTCCTACTCGGAACTATGCCAAACCAATCGGGGGACTCATTTAGCAATCACATGCCCCTAATCCCAGTATCAAACACCCTAGATCCAGCCACCTTTGAAAAGGCTCCTCCTATGGCTTTGAGAAACTTTCAGGAGACATCCAGACACGAGCTTCAGCATTCTCCTACCCTGATAACCCCAAAATGAATGGGGCCTAGGGCAGGCTAAGAACAGGGTGCTCAGGAAGTGAAGCGGAGACTGAGCACAGAGTCTTGGGTCCTCCAGTTCCCCTCCTGGGTTCTCCACCTCTGCTCAGTGGCCTTCACCCGGGGTGAGAAGACTGGATACCCCGAGGCCCTGTGCACCCTCTGCACCTGACCTGACTTGCTCTGTTCCTACCAGGTGCTGAGCATCCAGGGATGAGTGAGAAGCCATCAGACAGTCCAGGGTCTACAGGGATGGTACAGACACATCTAAGACACGGCAGCATTCGAAGGCTGGAAAAGTATCACCAACCGTGAACAAGGGGCTCTGGGGAAGTTGGACTAAGTGGGGCTCACATTATTTTTACTTGTTAATGTTTGGAAAGGTTTTATAACACTTGTGTGTCCCTCCAGAATCTGCCCCATGCCCCATGCCCAGAGTTGTTGTTGAAACTGAGCACTGGAGGACTGTGGTGAGGAGCAGAAGCCAGGCAGCTGAGGGTTCTCCTTGTCCAGGGAAACCTGGAGCTGGAGGATGACACACACACTCCAGAGCCAAGTGATAAGAGCAGTGTTTGTGTGATGTTCCACTATGTTCATTTTGCATTCCTTCATTTAAGGATAAATGTATTTTGCATGTGTTCATTCATTTAAGCTTCACAATGATCCCGTGAGGAAGTTAATATAACCAACCCCATTTTTTGGTGCGAAAACAGAGAGGCACACAGACAAATTAACCTGCCCAAAGTCACATGCTTACCTGTTGTGGCACAGCTCTTGTGACTGTCCCCAGCTGTCCCTGGGGACAGAAAGGGAAGGGCTGACTCTACCCACTCAGAGCAGCCTGCCCCGCCCGGTCACCTGGCACTTCTTCTCCAATGCTTACGCCTGGGCAGCCTGGGCAGTGGTGGGGCTCCTGTTTCTTCCAGCTGTCAGAGGGCAAATTTGAGGGTGCGTTCCCAGGTCCCCCAGACCCCTTTGCTTCCTGCCCTGGCCAGGAGAGTGACCAACCTGCCCTCTGCCCAACTCTACTGGGAAGGGTCTTCAAGACCCTCAGCTGCTTCAGCCCTGCCTCCAGGGCCAGTCTGAAAGCCTTGTCCAAGGGAACCATGTCTGCCACTTAATATCCTTCCCACCATAATGGCAGCTATTTCAGACATCTCCCATCCTCCTCCAACTTCACTGTTTCCTCCTGTGGTGGCCCTGGGTTGTGGCACCCAGGTCTCCCCAGTACTGAAAGATTGTCCCACCGCTGCTGGGGTGCTCCAGAAGACAGGTCTTAGCCACCCGCCCTCCTGGGGTCACTGCTTCCCCGGTTGGAGATGCCTTGCTCAGCCCTTCTTCCCAGCGCCCTGCTCCTGTGACTGGCTAATGTTCTCTGCCTGGCCACCCAGCCCCGTTCAGGCTGACTTACCCGGAAGTAGCATTGCACCTTCTGAGCTCCCAGCTCAGCTCCCACTGTCCAATCCAGCTTCTGTCCCTCCTCCTCCTAATTCTGAGAGCACACTCTCCAAATCTTGCTGCATCCTAAATCCCTTCCCAGAGCCTGCACCCCAGACCACTGGCCTGTGACACCCCCACCTCATCTCCTCCACTCACTGGTTCTTCCAGCTCTGCTTAGTGAGCACAGTGAGGCAGGAGGTAGAGTGTGGAACTAGCACTCTGTCTTAGTTACTTTATCGTTGCTAAGACAAAATACTCAACACCCAAAGTTAAAGGAGGAAAGGTTTATTTCAGCTTAGTTTGGAGGGGTTTCAGTTCATAGTCAGCTGGCTCCAAGGCAGGGCAGCAGGGCCGAGGGGCATCAAGGAGCAGTTCATGGTATGGCAGGCAGAAGGCAGCCAAGTAGCAAGCAGTGGCAGTGAGCTTGCCTTCCAGGCTACAAGCCTATTGCTTGGTGCCACCCACACCCAGGGTAGGAATTCCACTATCCACATCCTTGATCCCAGTATCACACCCTTAATCCACATTCAGACACCCTAATCCAGCCACCTTCAAAACTCCCTACCTGAGCACACAAGGCTCTGGAGGGACACCTAGATACAAGCCATACACTATCCTACCTCACAGATCAGCCAGAAGTCACGGGGTGGGGTAGGGGGGCTCCATTACCATCCACCATGAAATCCACAAACTCCCTGAAGCTGGTTCTCCTCACCTGCCTTTTCTTGCCCTCTTGGAAGGTGCACTGCACCCTGGCCCTCCTGCCAGGGTGACTGGCTGACCTTGTTTGTCCAGAATGTCCTGGCCTCAAACTGAATTCCTGCATTCCATGAGCCTCTTACTTCTGGCCAGGCAAACTGGGACAAGTGATCATCTTACCGCCCACCTTCTCAGGAGCTTCACTTAACTGCTACCGACGTTATGGCTCATATCTGGGTGTCCCCCACGAAGCCTCATACGCTGCTCCCATGTGGGGCTTTTGGATCATGGGTGTGATCCTAGATCCTGGATGTGTGATACTGGGTTAGTCCACTGATCGGTTTAGAGTAGTTCTAGGTGTGACTGAATGGATTTACTAAAAACAAAAGACCTATCCTGGGTGTGGATGGTGCCAACAATAGGCTTGTAACCTGGATGGAATAAAGAGGGAAAGCAGAAGGAAGGGTGTTACTTTCTGCCTTCCTTGCCAGGAGCTGTTTCTCCTCTGCTATGCCGCCCAGCCTTGGAACCAGCTACTGTGGAGTGAATTAACTGCGAGACAAAATAAACCTCTCTTTTATCTTGTGGATGTCAGGTATTTTGTCCCAGCACTGAGGAAGAACGAAGACACCACCCTTTTCCACTAACCTTCAGCTGTTCATTCTACATCAGCTCCTTATCAACACTGATGTCTCCCCTATATTTCAAGTCTCCCCAGAACTCTCTTGTCTCCTCCTCCTAGTCCCCTTGACAGTCACGTGCCTTTGAAGAAGTCACCACTTCCTAAATCCCACTCTGACCTGATCGTTACCCTTCTCCAACACTGCTCCTGCTGAGGCCCCCATGATTTCTGTTAAAAAATGAAGTGGACTCTCCTGGGCTCATCATACTTCCAGCTGGGCCAGACCTCAAAGTTTGGCCCAACTTTAAAGTGGCAAGAATGGTGTCTTGGACTTCATTCAAAGACCTGTTTAAATCAGTCCGCTATCTCAGAAGCAGCTAACGCCACAGCTCAGTGCAGGTGGGAGGGCACTTCCACTCTGCCTCCTTTGAGCACCTGGGGTCAGGAGTCCTGGGAACCAGACGGTGAGATGCCCACAGACCTCCAGGAGCCCCGAGCCTGCAGCCTCTGTCATCTGCAGTCACACTTCTTGTTTCTATCAAGGAGACAATTCTCGCTATGGAGTTCAGGCTCGCCTCAAAATGGTTATCCTGCCTCAGCCTCCCAGGATTACAGGCCTGCACCCCAAGTCCAATTTGGGCCTCCACATTTTTGCTGGGCAATTCCAGAGCGGTCTCCCCTTATCCACACACGTGGTGGGGGCCCAGGAGTTCTCCACTGGTGTCCACTAAGGCAAGCCTCAGGCCAGGCCTCCGGGCTTCTTCCAGCTCCACTGACTTCTGGAGAACGCCCCTACCCCTACCCCTCCTAGTCCCTGTTAGAATTTAATTTCTCTTCTCTCCTGGAACTGCGATTGTGATTGTGCTGTGGGTAAGCTGTGGTGTGTCTCTCGTTACCACATCCTCCGAGCCTGCCCGATCACACGTTGGTAAGAACTGTTGAATGAATGAATGAATGCAAACACCTAGTACCACCTCTTTCAATGTCCGCAAGATGTTTACTACACGACTGTGTCTCTGTAACAGACTGAGCAGTAGTTTATTCCCTATAGCTTCAGAAACCGAGGCCGTGAGAGGCCGACGCCCCTCGGCCCCCCAGGCGCTCCCAGGTGCTGGCTTCGCCCGCTCATCTGGCCTCCAGCTCGCGGCGGGAGCCAGGCCAGGACGGCCTACAGCACACGGGAAGCACTGGTTCCTCTTGGCTCCTATGGGCCCTACACCCCCGGCGCACCCAGATCTTCGTTAAAACGTAACGCCCTGAGACGCGGGGGCCTTTAGGTGGAAATCTGTCCTTTGCCCGCTTTATTTCAAGCGCTGCCAGTTTTCCTGCTGTTTCGCGCGGTTTCCCAGCCTGGCCCTCGCCAGGCAGAGCTCTGAAGTCAGGGCGAGGTTCGGGCCCCCGGACAGGTCTGCTGGGTCCTGTCCTCGGTCCGGTCCACCGTGTCCCCGGTGCCGCAGACACAACCGCGAGCAGCCGCGTCTGTGTACGTAGGAGACCCGCGTGGCACGGCGTGGCCACGCCTCCACCAGCCGCGCCTCAGTGCGCACGCGCGTTTACGCCCCTCGGGCCGCAGCCAATCCGTGCGCAGGATGGCGACCAATGGGGCTTGCGCGCGGGAGTTAGCGCAGAGTTTGAAAGCGCGGCGCCGGCCGGGGTGGCGCAGGGTTGGAGGGGTGCGGGGACGCGCACTTCCGGGTCAGGGACCCACGAGCCAAGGGCGACACCGGCGGCGGGGACCGGCAGAGGGTGAGTGTGTCCCCCGACGGCCTCCAACCCGCGCCCGGAGCCTGTGCCCTCCCAGTGTGAGCGGGCCCGGAGCTCTTGGGCTGGTTCTGAGGCCCAGAGCGGGACGGGGAGCCGGGCGCGTCCTCTCGGGAGGCGGGGGCCTCTGAGAGGGCGCTGTGGAGGGGCCGCTCGCGCGCGTGAGGGCACTCGGTCCTGCCGCACGCTGGGCCGAAGACTGGGTCCTCCTGTACAGCAGGGGCTGGAGGCCGGGTGCCTCTGGACAGCAGAGGTGGAGGCCGGGGCCTCCTGGGCCGAGGCTGGGACCCTCGCACTGGAGAATTAGCAGCTAAGCCCTCTCCCTCTTCACACATCCCTACAGCAAGCCTGCATGTGTCAGGAGCTGTAATTTAGTTATTGGGCCTCTTGGTGAACCCTGAGTGCAGGAAGGAATGAAAACATCCGCGTGACAGAAACCTGGTCTCTGTTACTGCTAGGATTCTCCTCTTGGCTCTGAGCCTTGAGGGTATCGAAGTGACCATGGACAAGATAAAGCCTCGAGCTGGGGATTTAGCTCAGTGGTTAAAGTGCTTGCCTTGCAAGCACAAGGACCAGAGTTCGATCCCCAGCACCAAAAAAAAAAAAAAAAAAAAGATAAAGCCTCGGGATTTATGGAAGACGTTGCTCTGGCATCGTGGGGAAATGTTGTATGTTCTATAGTTTTTATAAGAGTGGCTAATACTGAGCCAGGAGACCTGGGACCAGGTTGGACTGAACTCATTTAGTCCTCACAACAGCCTTATGAGATAGTGTATTAGTTACTTTTCTCTCATTGCTGAAACAAAATACCAGACACCCAAAGTTGGGGGAAGAAAGGTTTATTGGGCTCACAGTTTATAGAGGTTTCAGTCCACAGTTAGCTGGGTCCGAGGCAGGGTGGTATGGCAGACAGGCAGAAGGCAGCAAGGTAAGCAAGAGATGCAAACAAGGGGCACACACCCTTAATCCCAACATCACACACTCTAGATCCAGCTACCTCTTACCACATGAGGCTTTCAGGGGACATCTAGACAGAAACCATAACAGATAGATACTAAGACTTACAACTGACAGACTGGAAAGGGAAACACGAAGAAGCCAAGCCCAGTCAGAGAACACCCACATTTGAGATTCTCAGAATCTTCCGATTCTGTTTCTCCTCCTCCCATCACCACATCCCACTCAACTGTCAACTGTTCAGTCCTCTGCCTGTTACTGAATTTCGCCACCCCAGAGAGACATTTGTGTTTGTCTTCATAACCAAACCAATGTAAGCACAAAGCAAATTAAGCAATTATCAGAGTATTGTACAAACCATATTTTTTCTACAATTAAATTATAAATACTGGGGATTTAGCTCAGTGGTTAGAGTGCTTGCCTTGCAGGCACGCGCGCACACACACACACACACACACACACACACACACACACGGAAACAAAAACTTCAGGGGCAGCAGAGGTGTTGTTCGGGGTAGAACACTGGCCTACCATACTGGATACGCTGGGTCTGACCCTTCACACACATCCAAAAAGCTTTTGGACAATATTATAGGAAAAAGTTTACCAAACTGACTGAGGAAATTATGCGAATTTTTTTTTTTTTGAGACAGGGTCTCACTTTGTAATTCAGGCTGCCCTTGAACTTGTAGCAATCCTCCTGCCTCAGCCTCCTAGGTGCTGAGTTTACAAGCATGTGCCACCACACTTGGCTTGTAATTTTTTTTTTTTGCTTGTAAATTTTTAATAGACCTAAAACCACTGAAGAAGCTTAATTAAAAATCTACCTTCATACACACTTTAAAAACTCCACTAGAAATTTATCGGCAATTGGAAAAACAATTTTATTGTACACTCTTTTCCCAAAACACTTTCAGTCTATTTTATGATTCCAGAAGTGAGACAAAGAAAATTATAAATCAATCTGTTTTATAAATGTAGTCGTAAGGAAAATCTGAATATTAGCAATCACAAGTCAGCAATGTATAAAATAATATTACAACCATGTGAAGTTTATCCCAAGAATGCACGAATGGTTTAACATTAGAAAATCTATTAAAAAAAGAAAAGAAAAGAAAATCTACTAGTGGCCAGATGTGCTAACACATGCTTGTAGTTCCAGTGACTGTGGAGGCTGAGGCAGGAGGATAGCGAATTCAAGGCCAGCCTGGGAAACTTAGTTAGACCCTGCCTCCAAGTAAAAAATAAAAAGGGCTGGGGATATGGCTCAGCACAACGCTTGCCTAGCAGGAACAAGGCCCTGGGTTCAATCGCCAGTACTAAAAAAGAAAAAAACCAAAGAACACAGCTCCTCCTCTACACCGCCATGCCCAGGAGGAAGAGTGGTATGGGCTGCCGCTCTCTGGTGGGTGCCAAGGTGAGAGGAGGCGGGACACCTGGGATGGAGTGGTGCCAATGGTGACAGAACAGGTCAAGCCTCAGCCTTGCTTTCTTACCACCTGTGTGATGTCACAGGTTCCTTCCTGTATCCTGTTACCTTCGTAGAATAAAGATGTGACAATGTGACAATTATTCTGTACTCACATAATGAGGTTGCTGTGAAGGTTAAACACCATTTGTAAAGCACTTAGCCTAGAGTACTTAGCATAGTGTCGGACACCTTAAAGCACTGGGTGAGTGTTCCTGCAATGGTAATTATTCTTAGACTCTTGGATTCAGACTCTTCTCTGGCCCTCATTCATTCATAGAACAAGTATTATGCATGCTGGGCCGAGGTACCTAGAGGGCAGAGACTGTGTCAGAAGAGGGTCCTGCTGTCCGGACCCTGAGGACAAGAAGCAAGGGAAGGGGCTATGGTGACTGTGAGTCCCTGCCCTGCCCTTCCCAGCTCCCAAAGTTTGCAGGAGGACACCCCAGGTCCTCAGCAATTCCTCCCCAGGGCCTTAAGGAGCTGTTGTTTGTTGGGCCTGTTCCCACACAGGTGGGCAGAAGAGGCACCCCGAAAACAGCTGAGTCTTGGTTTCCCTGAAACTTGGCTGTGCACTCGCCTCTGGGTTTTAATGAACTGCCCTGGGTTAGAAACAGGAAGCGACTGTGGCTGGCTGAGAACCCTGAAGATCTTATTAAAGAATCATCTCCCTTATACTTTGGGCTGAAATGCTCTTTCCAAGCGAGGATCAAAGCAAACTTGACAAACGTTCTCTCATTAATCTCCCATCCCCTGGGGCGGGAGCAGAGCAGTAGCTGTTCTCTCCATGACGATGCAAAGACCTCCCTCCAAGGCTGGCAGAGTAGAGACCAGGACCCAGGTGTCCTGGGGTGCCAGTGCCAGGTGTCACCTGCATCCCAACCTGGTGGTCCCCAGCACTGTCTAGGGAAGAAGGGAAACGTCTCATTAGGCAAACAGGCCGCCTCCCTGGCCCTTAGCAGGCGGGTGGAGGGAGCTGTAAAGGTTAGGCAGCTCCCTTGCTGGTGCCCTTTTTAATTTCCTGCTTAGAATGTTAGGCTGCTCTGTGGTCCCTGCCCCCCCACCCCCAGCCGTAGCCCTCCCCATGGCTGCTGGGATGCGGGAGGGCAGGCAGTGTAGACCCAGGCACCCTCTGCCTCTACTCCCCAGCAGGGAAGTGGGTTCTCCTGGGGGCGAGAACACAAGGGTGAGAAGCTGGGACTCTGAGTCTTAGAAATTAGGCACAGTCTGCACATCTGCAAGTGTTACTAGTATACGTGATGCCAGCACCATAGAAGGGATTGTAACTATTATACAAACATAGGAGGCCACTGTGGCCTAATCCATCACGCCACCAGCGGTCAGGCTGCGGGGCCCAAGTGGGACCAGCAGTCACTGATAGTGGGACCTGGAGCAGGTTGCTTAAAGCTCTCTGTCTCAATTTCCTCACTGAAACTGAGTATAACAATACAATCCATCTCGAGAGATTGCAGTAGAGGTAAAGGAGATGTGTGTAAGGTGCTTTGCATGCTCCCTGGTGGAGTAAGCACTTGCTAATGAGTTTATTATCACAATCTGATTGCCAGGACAGAAACTGAATCATTCAGATATAAAAGGATTATTGTTGGGTGATATTTTTCTCTTGTTTGGTGTGCAGAAGTTAAATTTAGGGGTGAGGGGGCAGGAATTTCAAATTTGCTCAATTCTGCCTCGCTCCCCAAGGAGAACTGAGCCGTTTTTGGAGTAGTGAGTAGAAAGCCCACTTTTCTTTACTGGGTGACCTTGGTGGCTGTGACCCAAGACAGGATGCAGCCTTTCCTGCGAATGCATTTGTCCCTTCTGTGCACCAGGACAGCCCCATTTCCCACCCCTGTTGACTGATCCCTAGAGTTGGGCTACACTCTCCCGGGGTATCTCGACTCCTGCATTCCAAAAATGCCATCTCATGCTTGGAAAGATGGCACTAAGGAGGAAGGAGAAGGCGGGGAGCATTTGGAATTATTCCCAGGTCAGCCTGGAAATCTTTGTCGCCCTTTTACATGAACAAATTAAAGGAGAAATATGGCATGATCACTTTACCAAGCACCAAAAGGGTTTGATAAAATCCACCTCCTGTTCCTCTACCCTAGGTGGGCAGTAGAGGGTGGGCAAATAGATAAAGAGCTGAAAATGGAAAGTAACTGTCACTTGCAAATGATACCGTCATCTGATTGAGAGGTCAAGCAGAATCGATGGCAGTCTATTAGCACTAATGAGGGAGTCGGCACCACAGCCTCACACCAGATCCATATGCAGAAATCTCAGGCTTTCCTGTATCTTGGCAAAAAAGGAATTTGAAAGTGTTTGTAACAGGAGCCCATTCACAGTGTAGCAAAGACTGTGCAATAATGAATAATAAACCTATTGAGAAGTATACGATACTCTTGTGAGGAAAATCACAGAATTTTACTGAAGATTATAAAGTTGAGCATAAATGGAAAGCACGGCCCCTGGATGTGAAGACTTGATGTCATAAAGACGCAGAGTCTGCACATATTAACCTGTAAATTCAGAATAATCCAAATGAAAATCTTAGCAGGACTTTTCATAGAGCTTCACAAGCTGACTCTAAAACTGGGAAGAAAGGGGATGCTCAGGAACAGCCGAGACAGAGCACGGCAGTGACGCCTTGTAGAGGCGCGGAGCCGGCAGGCCCGTGTCCTGTGGGCTCAGGTGGTGGGAGGAAGCGTGCCTTCTCCCATAAGCCATCTCAAGATAATCGCTTCCCGCTGAAAAGAAAATATTTAGAAATCTCACACCATTAAAAACTCATCTCTATAAAAACCTAAGTGTAGAAAGAAAAGGTATTAGGCAGAAATAAGAAAAGCATTTATTACCTTAGCAAAGGGATGTCTTCTTAAATATGACATGAAAGCCACGAAAGACAGCTTCCACTAATTATTAAAAGCATCCCTATACGAGGGTTGGTTTTTCCCAGGAACTCACGGTTGGTTTAGTACAAGGAATAACATCCAGTAACATAACAGAGAAGACATCAGGAGCTGCTAAAGGGTATCAAGATAAAATTCTGGACTTTCCCAGTAACAGCTCTCCATAAAATAAAAATAGGAGAAATTACTGGTATGATAAAGACTATTTGTCTCAGACTAATTCAGTCTTTTCGTCCTTGGTTTTTTTGTTGTTGTTGTTATTTTGCTTTTGTTTTTGTTTTTGTTTTTGAGACAGGGTCTCACTGTGCAATCCAAACCAGCCCAGGCTGGTCTCCAACTCTCAATCCTCCTGCCTCAGCCTCCTAAATGCTGGGATTACAGGTGTGTGCTACCACTTCCATCTTTCAACCTAATTTCTCAATAGTGAAGTGCTAAAAGCCATGTCCTGTTATATCAGGAGCAAATCAGCCATGCCCATTATCATCATTATTTTTCAACATTGTTTTAGAAGTTCTAGGGGCTGTAATATATTAGACACAGAAGAGTTAGTATAAATATGAATAAAACCAGGCATAGTGGCACATATCTATAATCCCAACACCCTAGGAGGCCGAGACAGGATCACAAATTCAAGCCCAGCCCATGTAATTTAGCAATTTAGTGAGACTGTCTCCAAAAAAATTTTTGTAAAAGGACTAGGGATGTAGCTCAATATGAAGACCCTGGGTTCAATCTCTAGTACTACAGCAGCAACAAAACACATACATATAGATATATCTTTTTTCTTTTCTTTTCTTTTCTTTTTTTTTTTTTTTTTTTTTTTTTTGGTGTCAGGAATCGAACTCAGGGCCTTGTGCTTACAAGACAGGCACTCTAACCAAGTTAAATCCCTAGCCACATATAGGTATATCTATGTGAAAAGGTACACATTTTTCTTTTTTCTAATATATAATTGTATACTTAGAAAATCTAAGAAACCCTAATTTTAAAAAATTGGAATTAAGGGCCAGGGACTCAGCTAGGTGGTTAGAGTGCTTGCCTTGCAAGCACAATGCCCTGGGTTCGATCCTTGGCACAAAAAAAAAAAAAAAAAATTGGAATTAAGTAGGAGAGTTAGAGGGTGATAGATAAAAGGAAAATATCTAAAAATCAGCCGTGCTTCTCCATACAAGCAGTTAGCAGCGGGACGTGGAGATGGGGAAGGTGTTCCATTCATGAAAGCAATTAAATCCATAAAATACTTGGGAATTACATAAAAGGACAATTAGGAAACCTACCCGAAAAGATAGAAAACTATAAAATCTTATTGAGGGACATAAAAAATATCTGAACAAATAGACAATAGTCATGTTCTTGCCTAAAAGGTTTAATGCAATACAATAAATATGTAAATTTACTGCCTTTCCAGCTGTAATCCCAATGCAGTTTTGCAAACAAAGCAAATGATCAGTTTTATGCCACCCCAACAGCTCTGTCTCTGGGGCCTCAGGAAGGCTAGACTCATGCCCTGCCTGGGGTGCACCCCACCCCTTCCAGTGAAGGCCTGGAGCAGCCAGGCAGACAGTGGGACACGCCCATGTGGGGCTGCTGCCGCCTTGCCTCAGGAAGCACACTGTAAGGGGACTGGGCAGGGACAGCGTGGCCTCGGCAGGAGAGCAGATGAGGAGCTCAGAGGGACACTGTGGGAGCGCAGGACAGGTCTGAAAGCGGCATCCAAACATGACGAGCTGCTCTCAAGCGAGGAGGCCATGTGTATCAGTAAGGGTGTTGGCACCCTTATTCTTAGTCCCACAGAAGGGGCAGACCAGCCCTTGGGTGCTGGGGCCCTGGTGGGTTGGTCCTCATCTCTATCCCATTCTGCAGGTGTGGCCATGATGATGGCAGCCGAGGATACCATGGTGCAAGTGGTGGTGCGGGTGCGGCCCCCCACCCCTCAGGAGCTGGAGGGCCAGCGGTCGCCTGTGGTGCAGGTGGTGGATGACCGGGTGCTGGTGTTTGACCCCGAGGGGCCTGCGAGGGGCCTCCCCAGCCTCAAGTGGGGCAGTGCCCACGATGGTCCGAAGAAGAAAGGCAAAGACCTGACATTTGTCTTCGACCGGGTCTTTGGGGAGAGGGCCACACAGCAGGAAGTGTTCCAGCACACCACCCAGGGCATCCTGGACAGCTTCCTGCAGGGTTACAACTGCTCGGGTGAGAGACGGAGGGAGGAGCCACCTCGAGGACACTGTGCCTGGGATCCAGGGGCAGGCCTGGCCCAGGCCAGGAGGGAACAGCAGAGATGGGGTGTGTACAGTGTGGCAGGAAGGGCCCGCTGCCACCCTCCACACACTCTGCCCTCTAGTGTTTGCCTACGGGGCCACCGGGGCCGGGAAGACACACACAATGCTGGGACGGGATGGGGACCCCGGCGTCATGTACCTGACCACCATGGAACTGTACCAGCGCCTTGAGGCCTTGCAGGAGGAGAAGCGATTCGAGGTGCTGGTCAGCTACCTGGAGGTTAGGCTGAGCCTGAGAGTGGGATAGGTGGAGCTGCGAGGTGGGGACCTGCCCTCCCCACTCCCACCACCACGCCCAGGTCCCAGACCCTGCCAGGTGACACCCAAGGCTGCTCCTGGCCTTTCCCCAGGTCTACAATGAACAGATCCACGACCTGCTGGAGCCCAAGGGACCCCTGAACATCCGTGAGGACCCCGACAAGGGCGTGATGGTGCAGGGCCTGTCATTCCACCAGGTGCAGGGCCAGGGGACACCGTGGGGGAGCCGGGTGGGGTGGTGATGACTCTGACCAGCAGCCTCCCTGGGCAACCCCCTGTAGCCTGCCTCGGCTAAAGAGCTGCTGGAGATGCTGCGCCAGGGAAACCGCAGCCGCACACAGCACCCCACAGATGCCAATGCCACATCCTCCCGCTCCCATGCCATCTTCCAGGTGAGCAGGGCTTCCTGAGCCTGGGTTCTGGCACTCAGGTTCCCCTGCCCCCACCATCCTTCCCCTCATCCTACCATCCTCCCCAGATCTTCGTGAGGCAGCAGGACCGTGTGCCGGGAGTGACTCAGGCTCTTCAGGTGGCCAAGATGAGCCTGATCGACCTGGCAGGCTCAGAGCGGGCCTCCAACACCCATGCCCGGGGCGAGCGGCTGCGGGAGGGGGCCAGCATCAACCGCTCCCTGCTAGCCCTCATCAGTGTCCTTAATGCCCTGGCCGATGCCAAGGTAAGGCCGTACTGTCAGCGGCCCACCTCCCACCCCTCTGGGACCACAGACAAGCACCCGAACCCACAGTCGCTCCCTCCAGCCCAGGCCCTGTCAGCCTGGCCCAGCCACTGCTCCCACCCCAGGGTCGCAGGGCTCATGTGCCCTACCGGGACAGTAAGCTGACACGTCTACTCAAGGACTCCCTCGGGGGCAGCTGCCGCACCGTGATGATCGCCAACATCAGCCCCTCGGGCCTGGCCTATGAGGACACTTACAACACCCTCAAGTACGCCGACCGAGCCAAGCAGATCCGGCTCACGGTGCGTGCCAGCTGAGGATGGTGGTCTGGATGGGGCACAGCCTGAAAGGAGGAAGAGACAGGGCCAAGACGGTATCCCTTGTCCCTGCCTTTGGGAAGACTCGGGGTGGATAGAGGCAGGACAGCCTCCACTAAGGGAGACCAGGAGAGGTGGCGCAGTGTGGTCAAGAGCGACCCCATGATTCAGGCTTGCTTTAGGCAGCAGGACATTTTCATCAAAGCCACATGAGTGCCCACATGGCACCCCAGTGACAGGCCGGGTGCAGGGCCTTCATCCCTCCCTAGGAGCCCAGCCAGCGCGTCCTGCTGGGGTCGAGGCTCCCAGGCCATCGTCCTCTGCCCTGGCCGCGGCCCCAGGTCCTTTTCTGTGAGGCTTCCCAGCTGAATGCTGCTGTCCCCTGCCCTTCACAGCTGAAGAGCAACATGGTCACCCTGGACTGTCACATCAGCCACTATGCCACCGTCTGTCAGCAGCTGCAGGCTGAGGTGAGTAGCTGCTCGCTGGACCTGCTGCAGCCAGGGCCCAAGTGCCCCTTGCCTCCCGCTCACCAAGCTGGGGCTGGGCTGCTGCTGTTGCAGGTGGCCGCCCTGAAGAAGAAGCTGCAGGAGTATGAGGCTGGAGCACAGGCCCCACAGCGGTGAGCCCCACTACTGCACCCCATCCCTCCCCGGCTGGGATGGGGAGCCAGCCCCCACTCTGCTCTTGCACCCGGGCCTGGGGGTCTCAGCTGGAAGGCCCTATGTCCCATGAGGAGAGGGCCCCCCCGCCCCCAGAAGCAAGCAAGACCACTCACCAAGAGGAGGCAAACTCACCACGTGGATGTCGTTGCTGCTTTCCTTTCTTTACGGTATCAAGGGTTAAACCCAGAGCTTTTGTACTGAGCTACATCTCTATCCCTTTTTAAATTTTGTAATCTCAAACTACTAACTTGCCCAAGCTAGGCTCAAACTTTCTATCCTCCTGTCTGGGATGACAGGTGTGGGCCACCACACCTGGCTCAGTCATTTCCCTGACTCCTCCCCACCTCTGCCACTGCCCTTTGTCACTCAAAGGTTGCCGTGGGCTCTGCCACTCGAGGGCCACAGAGCCCCTGCCCCCCATCCTGCCCGGAGCTCATCCTCTTCCACCTTTCCAGCTCCCTCTCGCCTCCTGAACCCCTCAGCCAGCCCTGCATCCCAGGACTCCCCATGGGATCTGGAGCCCTTCGAGAGCAGAGCCTGGGAGTGGAGGCCCAGGAGCCTCAGGCCCTGGAAAGGAGCTCTGCAGGCCAGGTGCAGCCCCCACATGGCCAGGACGGAGGCCCAGCCGAGGTAGGACTGGGGCAGGGGACATGAGGCCCAGAGCACTTGAAGAGGTAAATGCCCTTCTCGTGCTCCCCGGGACACCTGCCTCTGCCAGCTCTGTGTGTGTAGAATGACCAGGCCTGGTCACTCAGGGAGGGGACTTCAGGAGGTCCTCCTGCCTCTGCCACCTGTACCTCCTTCCTCCTCAGGTTCCAGCCCAGGTGCCAGAGCCGAACCCCAGAAGCTCAGTTTCTGGGTCTCCTGATCTGACCCTGCCGTCTGAGCCAACCCCAGGCCACCTGTCACCACAGGGACCACACGGGGACCACTCTGGGCGGTGGGTGTCTTCTCGTCTTTGCTCCAGTCGAAGTGGGAGCTGGGGCTCAGGGCGCCGTGGACGCCGCTTCGTGGTTAGCGTCGGTCTCTGCGTAGCACCATCCTCCCCTGCTTTCCACCAGCATTGTCACCTCCGGTCCTTGCTTAACAACTTCCGTGTGTCCCCCGACGTACTCAGCAGTGTCCACACTGCTGGCAGCTCTGTGTTGAGGTGCAAGCTGGCTGCACAGCCCCTCCCAGTCCTGCCCGCTGCCAGGCAGTTATTTAAAGCTCCTGGACAGAAGGCCGGTTTAATTTTATTCCTTGTCAGGAGTGTCTGTTCCCAACTCAGCAGAAATGCTGCGGCCTGAATAATCACCGCTCGTTATCCCTCTCCTCTGCGGCTCCCGACCCAGGGGCAGGACACGGGTGTGAGCCCCGCCGACCGGCAGTGCCCGGGCTCCCCTGCAGGTGACTCAGGGCTCTCGGCGTCCCTGTCACGTGCAGAGGGCCTGCAGCCTTGCTGCTGCTCTGCCTCTGGTTGGCTGTGATTCGGGGTCGCCGCCATTCTCCTTCCTGGAGATGACAAGGACCCCGAGCGCCAGGGGCTGTAGAACACTCTGGAACATTCCAGCCCATCTCCGTACTCGGAGCCACGCTGACAGCCACATCAAAAATAGTTTCTCTTCAACTTCAGAATCTTGGGCTCCTGGAGCCCTGAACAGACTGACATCTCCTGGGTCGGCTGTTTCAGAATTGTTTCCCAGCTGCGAAGTCCTTTCTTTATGTGGACTCTCCTGCTGAGGGCTAACAGGAAGGACAGACAAAACAGTTGCTCTGTCTCTAATGTGTGTTGGACCCTAT
The DNA here is from genome assembly GCA_004026905.1 of Hystrix cristata. NCBI lineage: Eukaryota > Metazoa > Chordata > Mammalia > Rodentia > Hystricidae > Hystrix > Hystrix cristata. The sequence goes on along the minus strand of PVJO010000740.1, from coordinate 175,116 downwards.
TTTGAAGACCTCTGGGTTTTTTTTCCTTTTATACTAGGCATGAACCCAGGAGCTTTGGATTGAGTGGCATCCCCAGCCCTTTTTTTTAAAATTTTGAGACAGGGTCTCACTCATTAAGTCACTAAGTTACTCAGGCTTTGCTCAAACTTAGACTCTTCCTGTCTCAGCCTCCCTAGTGCTAGGATGGCAGGTGTGCAGCACCTCCTCCAATTAGAGCTGGGATCTTAACTCCCACCTTGTACACCTCCCCAAGGGTGAATGAATTTAGGATCTCAGCACTAGTGAATGGCAGAGGAAACTCAGGACTTTGGATGTGCGGTCACACGGCACCCTTCCGCATTGCCAAGCATGGAGAATGGCAACGCTGTCCACCGTTGCCTTGGCCAGCTTAGCCCTCAGCTAGGGAGTGGGGGGCCACGCTGGAGTGACAGAGGCCCTCTGTCCCAGGCTGGCCCTCCGGGTGCTGCACTTGGCACAGCGGCAGCACGTGCTGCTCCAGGCCACAGACTTGCTCACCCCAGACTTGACTGCAGAATTTGAGACGCTGCAGCAGCTGGTACAGGAAGCAGACTCCGATTCTGGGGCCGAGAACTGCAGGACGCCTGGCCTGGCTGGGCCCTCCCTTCTGGCCCAGGAGCTCTATTCAGAGTCCCGTGAGTGTCATCCTTGCTCCACCCCCTCCATGGGCAGCATCTGACCCGCCAATGCTGGGTGGGAGGCCGGCGCACGGGTGAGGGCTCCTTCCAGTCTGACATCTAGCTGCCTGGCCATCTACACCTCCTCCCTCCACTCAGGGTCTCCAGGCTACTGCGGCCCTGTGACCCGGACCATGGCACGGCAGCGAAGCGTCCTAGGGCACACTCTGGGGGTTCCCCCCAGGCCCGACGGCACCCCAGCCCCTGTGTCTCAGCAGCCCACAGAGAAGAAGAGGAAGAGACCAAGCCCCACTGAACCCAACAGTCCCCTGGCCCCAAGGCAGGAGACCAAGCGCCCGCGCCAGTCCTCTCTGCCCTGGCTGAGGCAAGGGTCAATGCCTAAGTCCTGCACCCCCACAGGGGCCCAGGCCTCCCCAACCTGTCACTCCGCTCGCCTCTGCCCAGCCACTGTCATCAAATGCCGGGCACCCCTGGGCCCTTTGGCCCTGCAGAACTGCTCCACGCCCCTGGGCCTGCCCGCCCATGACCTCAACACCACATTCGACCTTTCTGAGGAGCCCTTAACACTCAGCTTTCAGGAGTTCGCTCCCCAGGAACGGACCGGGCCTGGCCAGCCCTTTGTTCCCAGGTGGGTCTCACACCCTCCCAGCCGGGGGTCAGTGTCTGCAAGGGAGGAGCAGGGGAGGGTGCTGGACTTGGAGCCAGACATCTGCCACATGCCACCTGGGCCCACAGAGTACCATCGAGGCCCCACTTCTTGGGCCCTGCCTCTGCTTCCTTGTGCAAGCTGTTGGGCAGCTGGGACCCAGTTTGGGAACCAGGATCCACAGCCCAGGCCCATACAATTCTCAGCCCTGCCGGGGCCTGGGGTCTAGCCAGCTCTGTCTCTGAGACGCCTGTTTCTGCCGTGGTACCCTGGGTGTCTCCTCACCTGCATCAGGGACAGGGTTCTGAGGAGAAAGTGCCGGTACCCTCACCCTCCACCTTCATGGCCAGGGAGGGACAGTGGCCAGCTGAGGACAGTCCAAGGCCAAGAGCGAGTGCCAGCCTGGCCTGGACATATGCAGCTGCTTCCCCAGCACACACCATGCTGGCATGCCCCCAACTGGCTTTCAGTAGCCGGCAGGCGGAGGGCAGGATGGTCTGAACTCTGGTTCGCAGGTGCCCAGAGACTGACAGCTGGATGTCCTCCAGATCACACTGCCACTCAACTGTCAACCCAGCTGTGGGCGGCCACAGGAAGGGCTGGCATGGAGTCTGCCACTCCTGACCAGCCTCCCTTGCCCCGTCCCTCCGCAGTGGACCCGCGTTCCTGTTCACCATGAGGTGCTCCAAGCCCGCGTCCTCCCAGCCCGTGACCTCAGCCTGCAAGAAGAGGCGCCCGGCGAGGTGAGACCCAGGCAGTGGGGTGGGGGCTCAGGCGCCTGGGTAGAGCAGTAAAGTCTGTGAGCGGGGCTGAGGTCCGTGGCCCTCGCTGGCGGTCACGCTCCCACCTGAGAAACATGTTCTGCACTTAGGGACTGCCCTTCTCTTCTCTGCTTCCCACTAATCGGAGCCCCAGTGCCTCCCCTTGAGGCTTCGTGTCTGGTGCGCCCCCCTGCCGTGTGCTCCCAGTCTCAGGTGTGGCTGTGACCTCCCACCTCGCTCCCTGTCCTCTGCAGTTCTGTTGTCCCCCGGGGCTGCAGCCGAATTGCCCGCCTGCCCAGCAGCTCCCTGAAGAGGCCAGCAGGGTCCCTCAATGTCGCAGGTGATGCCCTGGCACAGGAGTAGGCGGAGACAGGTGATGGGAGGGGACAGGCCGAGACTGGGAGAGGGCCCTGGAGAGCTCCAGCACCAGGACCCTGAGGAGGCACCTGGGACACAGCCTCACTCTTAACCTCCGTCCCCTTCCCACCCCCTGCCAGGACCTGCAGAGCTGCCCTCAAGGCTGAGGACCCAGGAGAGACTGGCCGCCATCGGGGGGCTGCTGCCGGCTGGGGGCCGCATTGCCCGGGTGTCCTGACCCCTTCCTACCCTTGGCGCAGGGTCCCAAGCTGCCCCTGGCCTGGGTGTTTGGTGCCAGCACCTAGTCCTTGCCACCCCACCTCTGATGGTCCCGCTACAGCCCTCCTCCTTAGTGGGTGGTGCCCATGCTCCCAGGGCACGTTCTCTCACAAGTGTTAATGTGAGGAGTTTTGAGGGGTGCTGTCTGCCGTGCCCTCCTGGGTGCACACTAGGTACTATACAGGTGGCTCCTGGTGACAATGGTCCCTCGATCTCCAGAGGGCGTCAACTTCACCACGGGGCACACATCAGTGTGCGGTCCAGCCTTACGCCACCCTGGGTGTAAATATCACTGAACGTGGGGTTGCACCCCATCTTCCATCTCTTCATGTACATAGGAACACACACTCACGGACACCAGATGTATTTCTCCCATAATAATTAATAAGCCATCTCCATGTCAGCGTGAGCCTTTCTGTTGTCTACACAGGTAACAACCCTTACCCCCTCCAGCCTCCAAGGACTGCCAAGTGCAGCCTCCCCTTGCCCACAAGAAGTGGCCACCCCTGTGCACCCACCAAAGAGCCAGTGGCCGGGCTGCCGGGAGGTCTGGGCTGGAAGGTGCTCCACACTCAGGCCCCACCCTGGAGCCCAGGCAGGATGTAGGACAGGTCCACACAGCTCTGTTCTCCCTGAAGACAGGCTTGGCTGAACGAATTAACAGTGTACACAAAATTACAATAGCTGTGTTTGACTTGCTTCTGAGAACAAACACGCTAAAGGTATTTAGCTTGAGGCGAGCCGTGTGTGGACGACACTGCGGAGTTCAGAGGTGACTGAGCTGTTTGGGGGAACAGCTGCCCCTCTCAGTCCTGATCCCTCACCACACTCCAGCCACAATCTCAGCTGTTCCTCCAGCGGGTTCCCGGAGCTGCTGGTTGGAGACAGCGAGGGCTGGTCAGTCCACCCCGGGCTTCAGCCTTGGGAAGCAGCAGACACTTCTGCAGTTAGCCCTGATGAGCTGTTTCCCTGTGCAGGGTGGTGCCCGGAGGCAGCCATGGCTTCACACCCGTAGCCCCTGGCAGCCTGGCGTGGCCCTTACCCCGGGAGCCCCGCTGGGTGTGAGCAGGACACAGATCGAGTGACTTTCTGGGGACCCACGGCATCGCCTCACTTGGCTGTTGCCACCCCCAGTGTGGAGGCAGCAGGCAGGGCAAGGGGCGAGTACAAGAGGGCTGGCACGAGACGGGGTTGCCAGGCAGGGCAGCAGGAGCGGTCACCCCGACAAGCACACTCTGGCAGCCGCTCGCTCGGCAAACATCTGTGGTGCAGTCCGTGCTCTCGGGTGACCCATTAGCTGCACGGTCTTCGTGCCGAAGAGCGACATGTGCGTGGCTCCCGCCCTCAGTCTCAGCAGGTCAGCTTGCTGCCGGCGTCTGCGTTTGAGCTCTGTGGGGGTGTGGCACAGTGCAGCCGACCTCCACACCTCGGGTTGGATTGTTCCTGCACATCACCACAAGACAGCGATTGGTGCTCTGGCCACCGAGTGGGCCAGAGTCTGCTCCCAGGTCCCACCACCTCCTCACTCACCCTGAAGCTGACACCCAGACCCATCCTGGGGTGGAATTCCTGCTCCAGTCATAGATCTGGCTTGGTGCCAAGAACTGGAAGCAAAACTCAGCCCTTCCCGTGGTATGGGAGGGTACTTGTCCCCATCACCTGAGTGGGAGCCAAACCCTCCAGACCGTTGACAGTGCCAAGGGGAGGGGACCGGGCTTCTGAGTCCCCACACCAGCCTTCAGCCCGACCCACAGGAGACCCCATCGGCCTGGGGCTCCTCTGTGGCAGCCACTAACTCAGGGTCCTGCCTCAGAACTCCTGCTCCAATCCGTGTCCCCAGGAGTGGACCCTAGCTCTCAGCTGTGTCTGGGGACCTGGTTTCCAGCCAGCATCCACATTGTGTTGCCCTTCTCGACCGTGAGTCCCGTGTGAGGAGGCACCTGGGATGATGGCTGGAGATGAAGGGGGCCGGGACCAGGTGACCCCAGGGCCTAGGGACCCTGGTCGTTTCCCAGGATCCCCAGCCTGGTGCAACCTCCCAGTCCCATCCCTGGCCCATCCTGCCCACCTGAAGGACGTGGGCAGAAATAACAGGCCACTGCCAGCCATCCCCGCATCAGGAGTTCATTATGCCTCACCGTCCCCCTCCTGGAGGGACCTAATCTGGCATGGGGGAGATGGAGAAGCAGGGAGCAGAACGGGGGAAGCAATTAAGAAGCTATCTCGGGAAAAGACCGAGCTTATTAACCCAGAATAGCAGCCTGGCCCTGCGGTCGGCAAGGGTGCCTCAGGGTGACCAGCCACATGCGGATGGCCGGGGCCCAACTGGACTGAGCGAGGGTGGAGGCAGCAGCGAGAGCCCCCTCCCAGGGCAGGGGACCCCCAACCACCCTTCTTGGAGATGAGACCCTGCAGAAGCTTCTCTGCCCCATGGGGTCTCAGGCCTCTATTCAAGATGGAGAAAGGGAGGAGACAGGGACCCCAACCCCACCTTATCACCAGCCACTGTCCAGCCATCCTGGCCACTCCCAGTCCCTTCCCAGGGAACCAAGAGGACCCCACCCTGGCCTAATCTGGGTCCAGGAGTGCGAACCTGTAGACACAGAAGCACAGGGAAGGTTCGTGCGAGCCGTGAAGGTAGGCATGGGACACACCCTGTCATCGCTGCCACTCAGAGGCTCAGGCAGAAGGATCTCAAGGTCACGAGCCTGGACAACTTAGACTCTTGAGAGAGGCTGGGAATGCTGGGTGTAGCTCTGTGATGAGTGATTCTTCAGCATGCAGGAAGCCTTGGGTCTGTCCCCAGTGCCAGGAAATAATGAAAAGGGAGGGTGATATGGTTTGTCAGGGGCACCTGTGTCCAGCTACCAGCGTCATCTTGGAGGCAGGCATGGTGGCCGTCCATGTCTCAGACGTGGAAATAGAGACTCGGGAGGACCTGAAGTTGTCCGCGACATCAGAGCCACCGAAGAGCCAGGACTGGGTTCTCCCCTCTGGAAGGCACTGCCAGGGTCCCCAAGTGAAGTCCAGAGAGGAAGGGGTGGTCCATCAGGGCAATGCAAACGTGGCTTACTTGCCACTGTACTTGCAGCAACTTGGGAGGCTGAATCAGGAGAACCACAAGTTCAAGACCAGCTTGGGCAACTTAGCAGGACCCTGTCTCAAGTACAAGAAGGATTTGGGGACGTAGCTCAGTGTCCCTGGGTTCAATGCCTAGTACAAGGAAGGAAGGGGGAAAAAGGAAAGAAAGCCACCTGCCACCAGAGACCAGCTTTCTTCCTTTGGAGTCGGGGAGGCTGGCGGCCTGGGCAGCTGAGCACTGCCATCTAGTGACCATGGTCCTCAGTCCCCTTCCTTGGGGAAGGCAGTGGGCCCCAGGGAAGGACTTGTGGTGGTCAAGCGCCCCGCCATAGACAGCCAGAATCCTCTTCATCCCCCCAGCTTGCTGGGTGAGGGGCAGAGAGGCAAACAGAGCTGCTGCTTGGGTTAGAGCTGGTGTGGTGGGGAAACACCGGGCCCTGGGCGCTGACTGAGGCTGAGGGGGACAGGTCTGTCCCAGGGCTGCCTGGCAGATGGTGATGCCGGCGAGAGGCACAGGGAGGTCGCCGCATCTCCACCTTGGCATGAAGAAGGGCACGCTTGGCGTCTGTGTGCCCACCAGCAGCAGGACTGTGGATTCAGACAGCAACCTGGGTCTGGCCTGACGCTCCGGCTGCGGGGGCCCTCAGAGTGGGACAGCAGAAGAGGTACAGGGGAGGTGGGGCTGGTGCTCCCCGCTCCAACCGCTGCATCTGCCCAGGGAGATGTGCAAGTACGGCTTGGAGGGGACATCGAGGGAAGCGTCACCGTCCGAACGTCGGACCTGGTGACAGGGATGTATCCAGTGGAGACCATGCCGCTGTCACAAGGGACAGTGGAGATAAATACTTACTGATGCAGAAAGATGTTCACAGCAGATTGTTGAGTCAGAAAAGCAAGTTGCAAAATAATTTCTACAGCAGGAGCCCATTTTGAAAAAAAGTTTTATATGTTTAGAAAAAATCTGGTAGTGTTTATCTCCATGTGGTAAAATTATGGATAATTAAATTCTTTTGTATTGCTTATCTATATTTTCTGACTTTTTCTTCCAGTGCAATAAAAACTAGCAATGATGATTTGGGGAAGCAGCCACAGCCGAGCATGTGTGAGCCCTAGCTGCACACGCTGAGGGTGGAAGGGCAAGTGCTGGGCCAGGCTGGGCCAGGCTGGGCCAGGACAGGACCTGGCCAGGGAGGAGATGAAGGTGGGGGCTCCAGGGTCAAGCCCCTCCCTCCAATCACACGGTTCCCTCTGTGTGCTTGGGGACCAGCCTGCCCAGGCCCTCTCTCCTGGGGCAACCTGGCAGGCAATGCTCCCAGCAGCAAAGCTTGGGGCGAAGGCTCTCCCCATCTTGCTGTCCCCTGCAAGTCCCCTGTCCTTCCCCAGCATTCTACCCCAAAGCAGGCCTGAGGGCCAAGGCTGCAGGTAGCTTCCCTCCCCCACCTCACCAGGTCACAGCCAGGGCCCGAGGCAGGAGCAGCCGGGGCCTGAGGGGCTTGGGGTATGGGCCCTAGCAGGCACCGGTCCATCACGGAGCCCTGGCAGTGTTGGGCCGGCCTCACAGCGCCTCCTGTGCCCACGCTGACTCAACCTGGCACAGACAGAATGGCCCCGGTGGGCACAGAGCCTGCTTCCCACAGCCCCAGTCCCCCCTCGGGCTCATTCCAGGAAGAACATGGAACAGGGCTCAAGCGGTGCTGCCTGACATCATCGCAGGATCCGGGGATAAAAGTGGCACCGCCCCCTGCAGCTGCCCTGGCCTTGTGGTGCCGATTGTGGCAAACAAGGCTCCATTCAGCTGGGCCAGGCCGGGCCAGGATATGGGGGAGGCAGGGTGTGTGTGTGTGTCTGCCTGTGTGCCTGTGTAAGTGCACGCATGTGTGTTTGTGTGTTTGTGTGCATGTGTGCAGGGCTCTGCTTCCCAGAAGGTCAAGGGGCACAGGCCGCCGAGGCACTGGGTGGGACCTGAGGTCTCCAGGTGCAGTAGGGCCACCCCCACCTGCTCACCTCCCTGGTCGCACTGGATCCATCAGCTCCGGGTTGCCAGACACAACCCCCTCCACCCCCCCGCTGGACATCCAGGGGCTGGGAGGAAAGGAGGGTGGCTGGAGCAACAGCACCACAGGGAGATCCCACCAGTGCTGCCAGGTCTTTTGTAACCACTTTGTGGCGCCATCAGGGCCTGCCTTGCCTTTGGGAAGCAGGGAGGCGGGGCGGGGGGAGAAGCTACCCCTCTGCCCTACTGGGGCATCCGCGTGCTCCCTAGCTGGGGACTGGGTTCACCCTTGGGGGTCCAGGACCAGCACCAGAGCCCCGGGAAAGGGGAGAGAGCAGGAAAGGGGGATGGGTTGCCCTGGGGCTGAGTAGGAAGCCAGGAACCTGTGTGTCCCTCCTAGACTCTGCTTCTGAAGGGGTGCCAAGTGAAGGGAGGCCAGGGTTGTGCCATCTAAGGGTAGGAGCCAGGCACATTGGCACATGCCCATAATCCCAGCTACTTGGGAGGCTGAGGCAGGAGGATTGCAAGTTTGAGGCCAGTCTGGGCAACTTTGTGAGACCGCACCTCAAAATAAAGATTTAAAAAGGAGTAGGGAAGTGGCTCAGTGAAGAGCACCCCTGGGTTCAATCCCCAGTATAGCAAGACAAAAAAAGGCAGGTCAGAGGCACCCAGCCCTGCATGGATGCACTCCAGCAGCTCCCTGCTCCCTGGTCTGGGCCCAGACCCAGCACCCTGCCAGGCTGGGGCTAGTGTGTGGGAAGCCCTGTCTCCAGGCACAGCGGCCCCCCGGGCCTGGCCCCAGACCAGCCCCACCCCATCAGGCCATGCCAGGGGCGTTGCTGGGCAGCCCAGGCACTGCCAGCCCAGCCCGGGCTCCATAAAACCCTGGCAGCCTGGGGCCGGTGAGCCCGCAGGATGGAGCGCAGACGCGTGTCCTCTGCCCGCCGCTCCTACGTCTCCTCCACGGAGACTGTGGTCAGGGGTCCAGGGGCTGCACGCCGCCTGGGTCCTGGCCCCCGCCCAGCCCTGGCCTGGATGCCCCCTCCACTCCCGGCCCGGGTGGACTTCTCACTGGCTGGGGCTCTCAATGCCGGCTTCAAGGAGACGCGGGCCAGTGAGCGGGCCCAGATGATGGAGCTCAACGACCGCTTTGCCAGCTACATCGAGAAGGTCCGCTTCTTGGAGCAGCAGAACAAGGCTCTGGCTGCGGAGCTGAACCAGCTGCGGGCTGCGGAGCCCACCCGGCTGGCTGATGTCTACCAGGCCGAGCTGCGGGAGCTGCGGCTGCGGCTTGACCAGCTCACAGCTGGCAGTGCCCGGCTCGAAGTGGAGCGTGACAACCTGGCCCAGGACCTAGGCACCCTGCGGCAGAAGTGAGGGTGCTGGGAGAGGCCAGAGGCTGACCCCAGACCCCTGCTGGAGCTGTGGAGGGTCCCTGGGCACGGGCACTGGGCTGGGGTCCCCCGCCCTGAGCCTTAGTCTGCACAGCCCCGGTGTGGCAGGAGAAGCAGGTCTCATCCTAGAGGGGCGAGCATGCAGCTGGATGTAGAATCAGGTGTCTCCTGTCTCAGCCTCTGTCCCTCCTAAGCCACTTTGGTTTGCACAGCTGTGAGACAGGGACGGAAATGAACCCCCCTGGGATCATCCCCAAGTTTAGGCAAACCGAGGCTGGAGCCGCATGGGGGTGCCTGGCCCCCACGAGGAGCCCAGGCAAACCCTTCACCTGCTCCCCTTGAGCTGGGCATTGCGGGACCCCGCGACCCCCTCTCCTCCTGCTGCTTCCCAGTCCTGGGTTCTCTGTGACAGCCACTCCAGGCAGACTAGGGCAGGGACCCAGAGTCCTAGAAAGAGCCCGGACCCAGGAACATCTCACCCTCACTCCAGGCTCCAGGATGAAGCCGCCCTGAGGCTGGAGGCCGAGAACAGCCTGGCCAGCTACAGACAGGTCAGGAGTGGGACAGGCAGCAGGTGCAGCCCCAGAAATGCAGGGCGAGGGGTGAGACTGAGCTGAGAGCCAGGACGAGGGTTGGCGTCAGAGCAGCCACAGCCTCTTCTACCCCAGGAAGCCGATGATGCCACCCTGACCCGTCTGGACCTGGAGAGGAAAATCGAGTCCCTGGAGGAGGAGATCCGGTTCCTGAGGAAGATCCATGAGGAGGTAAGGTGGGGGGCACAGGGAGAGAGATGGGACGGAGACAGAGACTCAGAGAGACACTCAGAGAGACAGGACAGAGATGGAGAGACATTCAGAGACAGAGACGGGAGAAAGAGAGAGACTCGGAGACAGACACAGAAAGAAATCAGGTGAGAGAGGTGGAGATGGAGGGAGCACCTAGCCCCAGCAGTGGCCCCCGACCCCACCCCACACATGGAGAAGCACAAGCCTGCAAGGCCGCCTTTCTCTTCATGTCAGTCCACAGGGCAGGAGCGATTCAGCACCTTCCACAAGCAGACACTGCGGCCCAGAGAGGTCAGAGGATGAGCCAAGGTCACACCATCAGCCCCTCTGACTCCATCTGTCTCCATTAAAATGAAAGCCCTTCATAAAAAAGAACAAAAACTCCACTGAGCTCTGGCTCAGACCCTGGACTCCTGGGGACCCCGGGGACCCAGTCGCATCCCATGAGGTCACAAGTGCGAGTCCGGTCTGGAGGACGGAGGACGATGCTGTGCCAGTGGAGGGACGGGCAGAGGAGGAGGTCCGACACTGGGGCCCCAGCCCCGCCCCGCGTCCTGAGCCCTGGCTTCTTCTCCCACCTGGTCAGGAGGTGCGGGAGCTCCAGGAGCAGCTGGCCCGGCAGCAGGTCCACGTGGAGATGGACGCGGCCAAGCCTGACCTCACAGCGGCCCTGAGGGAGATCCGCACGCAGTATGAGGCCGTGGCTTCAAGCAACATGCAGGAGGTGGAGGAGTGGTACCGCTCCAAGGTACGCGGCCTGCAGCTGCCACAGGATGCTGGGGAAGCAGTAAGGGAGACAGGAACATCCCTTCTGGGCAACAGACTTCCCCAGAGGCCACCAGGCACTAGAACTTCCCCGAGTACTCCCCATTGCTACTGCTGCTGTGCCGTCGTTACCAGTCAGCGTCACCATGCCTGGCCCTGGGCTTTGAGTGACTGTCTCACTGTGATGGCTGCCCTGTGGCAGACAAGAACCAACGCCCAGCGAGGTTAAGTGCCTTACCCAGCGTTGCTCGGCTTCTGAACATTAAATGAGTCTTCCACCCGCCCTTCTCACCAAGCGCTGGGTCCGAGTGGCTGAATGTCTCTCGTGTGCCAGGGATGAAGGGGACACCTGGCTAGGGAGATTGACACGGATCATATACAGTGTCATGGGGACCCCACCAAGCAGGGGAACATGCACGGAGGGAGCCAGGGAAGGCAGGGAGACTAGAGCTGGGTAGGGCCAGCAGCTACTGAGTGAAAAAGATGAGGGGACCTCAGAAGGGCCTGGTCTAACGGAGCGGTGGGGACATAGAGTCTGGTCTGCAGAGGGGACAGCTGGCTGGACATTGTGCCAGAGCCACCTGCCTTCTGTCCATGGATCACAGCCATGGGCGGATCCCCGCCAGGCTCAGCATCCTGGGGCAACTTCCCGTCCACGGCCTGGCAGCCCCCAACCAACACGAGCCCCTCACATGAGCCCCCCACCCTCCCCATCCAGTTTGCTGACCTCACGGATGCTGCTGCCCGCAATGCCGAACTGCTGCGCCAGGCCAAGCATGAGGCCAACGACTACCGACGCCAGCTGCAGGCCCTGACCTGCGACCTGGAGTCCCTTCGGGGCACGGTGAGCCAGGGCGGTGAGCAGGGGTGGAGCAGGGGACTCGCTGACCTGGGCCCACGGAGGACCCAAGAGACCACGGCCCTCTGTCCCGTAGAACGAGTCCCTGGAGCGGCAGATGCGTGAGCAGGAGGAGCGCCACGCACGGGAGGCATCCAATTACCAGGAGGCGCTGGTCCGACTGGAGGAGGAGGGCCAGGGCCTCAAGGATGAGATGGCCCGGCACTTGCAGGAGTACCAAGAGCTGCTCAATGTCAAGCTGGCCCTGGACATCGAGATCGCCACCTACCGGAAGCTGCTGGAGGGCGAGGAGAACCGGTGAGTGCAGCCCACTCTGGGGTGCTGACAAGGACCCAGGTTACCCCCACCAGTGGGGCTCCCCCCACCTCCTGAGAAAGACTAGGCCCCTTCTCCCGCGACTGTGCCAGAACTTCACAGGTCCCCTGCCCATCGCTGTCTCCAGAGCCTGTGTGCCCCTCCTGGGGGGTGCTGGGGAAGCTGGGAACAGGGGTAGGCCTGGGTGATCGGGGGCTGCCAGTCACCGGGCCTCTGTGTCTTCCAGGATCACCATTCCTGTGCAGACCTTCTCCAACCTGCAGATCCGAGGTCAGTGGTGGCCCTGGGGAGTGGGGGTAAGGTCTGCCTTACCCAGGCCAGGTCGGGGCTGGAGCAAGGCAATCCCGGGGCCTCCTGACCCGTGCAGAGTCCTGGCCACAGCAGTGTCCCAGCCTCACAGGGGCTTGCAGCTGCTCCATGGCAGAGTGGGGTGGGAAGCTGATCTTGGGTGTTTTGTGTTTCTGTTTTTTAACTGCTTGTCACTGCAGGAGGCAAAGACACCACAGAAGGGGAGGTCCACAAGGTCACCAGACACCTCAAAAGACTCACGATACGAGTTATCCCAGTGCAGGCCCCGCAGAGTGTAGACAGAGCCCCCAGCTCTCGGTTAGCTGCCCTCACAGCTGGACAGGGAGTGGGCCTCACTGCCATCCTCCTGGTCCCCTGTCCTCTCTTCCCACGTCTGCCCTAGAGGACCAGGACAGAGTCATGGTTCCCAGGGACCTCAGTGACCAAGCAGGACCTGGCCTGGGACAACTGTAGGGTCGCCTCAAAGGGCTGGTTGCTGTTGAACGTGGTGCCGCCTGGATGCCCAGAAGAGGAGCTTGGACCACGAGCGAGCACCAGCCCTGGCCTCTCCTCCATCATGGCAAAGCCCAGGGTCACCCGGGTCTGCTGTGCCCACTGGACCCATCCGTCCCCCAAGCCCTGTGCTGACTCAGCCCAGTGGATCGTGCCCCTCCAGCTGCTGCTCTTGCAGCAATAAAGCTTCGTGGCTCTATTCCTAGCTGCAGATGTTAGTGACAGTGACTCATTATATATTTTCCTTTGGAGGAAGGCAAGTGGGGGGCTAAATTATTTTTATTGTTCTGTGGCCCTCAAATGATGTGTAGATAAGAACAAAAAAAAAAAATCTCCTTCTTCAGGGCTGGAATATTAAGGAGGACTGCAGGCACATGGGCCAGGACCTGGCTCAGTGTCAGGTCAGCTCTGCTGGCCAGGTGGGGGTGACACTGCTATGCGCTGGACCGGCAGGGGTTACCAGTCCAGCCAAGTGACAAGGGAGGGGGACAGGAAGGGGACCAACGTGCACTGAGCACCAACATGTGCCAGGGCCTAACAGAGGCCACATAGCTCACGGTCTCCTCGCTCCTGCTAGACAAGCAGGCACCGCCATCCCTCTTGGCCAACAAGGAAACTGAAGGCGGGTGGGGCCGCGGGGCTGGTGAGTAGCCGCCCTGGGAATCGAGTTCCTGTCCGCCACATATGAAAGCCCGTTGCTCCGTCCCTGGTGTGCTGCTGCGCTGTCAGGAAGCCAGGTGCCGGGGCTGGGGACAGCCACGGCGGGTCCCGGCTCCCTCGGTGGGCAGCAGAGGCCCTGTGCTCGCCAGCTGAGGCAGTGACGGGAGCTGGGTGCAGGAGTAGCTGCCCTGTGTCCTGAGGGCCCACGGAAGCCTCTTCTGTCCCTGCAGAGACCAGCCTGGACACCAAGTCCGTGTCAGAAGGCCATCTCAAGAGGAACATTGTAGTCAAGACAGTGGAGATGCGAGACGGGGAGGTGAGGAGGCCCCCATGACTCCTCGGGTCCCCCGTCTCCGTTCGCCTTTCCCGGACCACCAGCCTGCGTGTGCCAGGCAGGCTGGGGAGCGGGGTCTGTGTGAGCCTCTCACAGCTGCTCTGTGCACCTCCCCGTCCCCTGCAGGTCATTAAGGAGTCCAAGCAGGAGCACAAGGACGCCATGTAGGCCAGGGTTGTGGAGGGAGGGTGGCCCGCCCTCCACAGCTGAGTTCCCGCCTGACCGGCCACTCCTCCTTGCCGTCTCCATGCCAGCTTGCTGCACAGTCCCACTAGGTCTGCCCAGCACCCAGCACCCAGCACTAACAGGCGCTCTTCCCATGGGGCAGTTGGGAGGGCAAGACCAGCGGCCTGCTTAGGAGCGGGCGGGCAGGGCACGTAGGGAGTCGTGTCCTGTTGTTACCGCAACTGTCACTAGAGCTAGACAGGACCCAGAGTGTGGGCTGCTGGGAGGGGCTTCCAGACAAGGCAGCCGGCGGGCCCCTGCCGTCGACACTGGCCCTGGCCGTCTGGGAGCAGCGGACAGCGCCGCCACCCTGGTGGTCACGGGACAGAACCCCGGCCTGCCAGGCCCACGGCAGCCTCCTGAGCTCCGGCGAGAGGGGGGATGTCGGAGCCGGGTTCCAGCACTGGGGCATAGTCAAGTGGAGAGGGAAGGGGTGCTGGGAGCGAGTGCGGCACTGCTGGCCTCAGAGGTAGGTCCAGAGAGGCCAAGCCCTGGGGGACGCCCCATCCAGGCGGAGGGGCGTGGAAGGGAGGTGGTGCGGGGATGCCTTGAGTCACGGTGGGAACTGAGGACGAGGTCATCTGATGCAGAATGAGAGGGAGGTGCTGCTGTCCAGCTCTGCTGCTGCCCCTTGCTGCATGGTCCCCTCCCACTGCCAGGCCCTGAGCCTGACTCTGCTCCAGCCGGGAAGACTGCCATTACTGCCCTCTCCCCAGTGACGATAGGGCCTCCCCTCTGCCAGAGGCCGAGTGCCCTCTTAGGGTTAGGATGCACCGCTGCACCCTGCTGGTACTTTGGCAGCACCCTACTTGACGGAGGGAAGTTGAGCCAGAGCAGGGTGAAGACACAGGGCCCTCCACGCCCCTCCTCCCCTCGCCGCACCGTGGTGCCTCACCCCCTCTTGGCTGCTGCTGCTGCTGCTGCTGCCCCTCACCTGCCCAGGAGAAATAAAGACCCTGCTGTACTTTCAGAGTGGTCTCTGCTCTGTTCCTGAGGGGGGCGGCAACACATCACAGCCCAGGCTGAGACCCTGCGCCTAGCCCAGTTGGATCTTCCTGGGAGCCAGCTGCACCCACACCCCACCTGCACTGTTCAGCCCGCCAGCCCGGGAAAGCCCTGGCTTTCCCTCCACTCCCTTCCCTACACCTGTTTCTACCTGCCATTCCCAGAGCATGCTGGGAAGAAGCCAGGGAGGACACAGCCAGCTCCCTCCACAGCCTCTGCTCCTCCACCTTCTGACCCTGGGTCCTCGGCAGTCCCCGAAGGCACCATCAACTCTGATGGGCACTGGAGGATATTTGTTCATGTCCCCGTCCCTTGCAGCCTCAGTCCTCAGATCAGGCCGCAGACCACAGATGGACCTCGGGCGTGGGCAGTAACCGACAGGTCTGCCCCACATAGTCACCACACGTCCCGCCCAGGGCGCCCAGCCAGAGACACTGGGGTCATTTAACCAGCACGTTAGGAAGCAGAGGGCCTGCAGGGCAGGGGAGGAGGGCCTAGGGGAGGACGCTGGGACAACAACGAAACAAGTAACAGCAGCAGCGGCAGAGGTGGGTAGTGACAAAGACCGCTGCAATGAGCAGGTAGCAGAGCAGGGCGAGCTGCAGGGCGGAGCGGGTTTCTGGGTCGGAGAGTGAGGCCGGGTAGCGCCCCTGGGAGGTCACAGCCAGCCGGATGCCTGCGACCCGCATGCCCTGCCGCCAGCAGTAGTAGGTGCCTCGGTCGCTCAGCTGGGTAAAGCGGATGTGCAGCTGGTGGCCGTGGTCAATGAACACCCTCATGGACCTGTTCACACCCTTCAGGTACTGGGTACGGTACAGGGGCTGGCGGTCCTTGTCCCAGGCCACTGCATGCTCGGGCCGGGCCCCAGGGCAGGAGAAGATGAGCCCGTGGCCCAGTCTCTGCTGGTGGAACTGGATGGGCACCCGGGGCAGCCAGGGCCTGCTGCCCAGCCTGGACACATAACTGTAGAGGGCCAGCACGCCCTTGTGTACCCGGCTCCTGTTGGCACAGGGCACCTGGCAACTCCGCACTAGCAGCTCGGGGGTGTGGGCCGCGGCCACAGCACGCAGCTGCCTGGGCACGGCCCGGGAGCCACAGGACACCACGCCGGGCAGCGTCATGCGGTACCGTGGCGGGAGGTCTGGGCTCTGCACGTAGCACAGGCCCAGGCGCCACTGCTCCCCACGCACCCCACAGCGGTCGCAGGGCGTCCACTCCCAGAAGGTGGTGAAGATGTGGAGACTCCCCTGCTGCTCGTCCACAGAGGGCTCCTGGCCCCTGTCCTCAAAGGCGGCCACCAGCTCCTCGCTGCTCTGGATGTCCACGTCATAGGCGTAGAAGTAGTCACCCTGGCGGGTGCCACAAAAATACAGGCCAGAGTCCTTGGGCTGCGCCCGGAACACCAGCAGGCTGAACATGCGGATGCTGAAGCGGGCCAGCACGTCGCCGCCTGCACGCACCTGCGCCGCCTCCATCAGCAGCCGGCCGTCAAAGTCCGTGAGCACCTGGGTGTGGCTGCTGCCCAGGTGCTTCTGGTGGAACCAGACCACCGCCGGCACCTGCTCAGGCTTGCAGTGGCAGGGCAACTCGAAGCTCATGTCAGCCAGGTAGGCGGCGTTGTCAAACATCAGGAAGGCAGGGCAGGGCGTCTTCTGGAAGATGTTCTCCTTCTCCATGACCTCAAAGGCCTCGAGTGCGGCCCAGGCCCACAGGAGTGCGGCAGCGCGGGCCGGGCACATGGTGCCGGGGGCCTGCGGGAGGGACAGCCAAGGCGCTGGGGCTTAGTGGGCTCTTAGAAATCACCGCCTCAGGAGAAAAGCACCATGCAGCCTGGAAAAGCAGCCGACAGCAGAGGAAACAGCCAAACGCAAGGCGCTTCCTGACCAGCCAGGCACAAATGTCCTCCCAGTGTTCCAGGCCTGGTCATTCTAGAACTGGCCCACTCACCTCTCAGAACACTAGCACCAGCCAAGACTGGGCCGAGGGACAGAGAGTGGTAGAAGGTTCACAGCTCTGGGCCTGCCCTGCCCACCCTGTCTGATTCTTCACTTTCATCATCTGGGAGACGCAGGAAGCGGGTCCTGGGCAACCTGGCATCGGAGACACTGACCAGACAGAAGCCAAAGGCCCGGGGCTGTCCCAGGCCCAACCTGCACAGGGACTCAGTCCCTAGGGGAAAACTCTTCATCTCAAATAAAGTAGCCTTGGACCACTGGTGTTGGGCTGTAAATATCCTACTTCAGAGCTACAGGGATCAGAGTTTATTGGCCACAGAAGGTGAGTGAGTTTGCCACTTTCTGGGAGAGGATGTACCTGGTATCGCCAGCACTTGGTTGGGAACACACTCATCTGTCAGAGCGGTGAGCCAGGGGCTTGGCAGATGCAGAGGGAGAGAAACAAAACTGTTTCCAGTGTCCCGAGCCCTTGGCTATCCTGTAGATCTACATGGTTTGAAATATAGAAGCTGGGTGTGGTGGTGCTTGCCTGTACAGCAACTCTGGGAGGCTGAGGCAGGGAAATTGCAAATTTGAGCCCAGTCTGGGCAATTTAGTGACTTAAAAAGATCCTGTTTCAAAATTAAAAAATAAAAATAAGAAGGTGGGCTGGAGATTTAGCTCAGTGGTTAGAGTGCTTGCCTTGCAAGCACAAGGCCCTGAGTTCGATCCCCAGCACCAAAGAAAATAAATAAAAATAAAAATAAAAATAAGAAGGGCTTGGGGATGTAGCTCACTGCAAAGATCCTGGGTTCCACCTCCAGTGCCAAAAAAAAAAGACTGAGGGACTGAGAAGTGGTAAAAGCTCAATTCCAACTTTTGTTCTGAACATCACCAGTTGAGGACAGTGGGTGCGGGTCTCTCAGTGCAGTCCTGCAGAAACCCAAGACAACACTGAAGGTACCGCCGGTGACTCTGGCCCTGAGGGTCGTGGTGGCATCAGCAGAGCTGGTACAGCTCCCAGAGCTCCTGCAGCGGCCCCTGCTCTTCCTCTGCACCCCGCTCTTCCCCGATGAGCCCCTCCCGCCTGGCCCCGGGGGCATCCGAGGCCTGCAGCTTCTGGAACAGGGCTTGGCAGCCCTCCCGCTCCACAGGGCTCAGCAGGCTGAGGTTCAGGGGAAAGCGTCCTGTGCCTGCCAAGCCTCGCAGGACCTCCAGCACTGCCACCCGGTCGGCTGGCCTCACATGATCGGCTAGGGTCACCAGCAGTTCCCCTAGAAGTCCAAACCCCACATCTGCCTGGAAAAGGCGGCCTAGTGTGGGACCCCCAAGCTGCAGCAGGGCCTGGTAGCGCTCCGGTCCGCTCCGCAAGCGTCGCCGCCAGTCACGATAGAACTCTGCAGAGGTCCTGGGCTGGAAGGGCCCCTCCTCCTGCATCAGAGAAGGAAAAGGGGGCACAGGGCTCTTTGGCTGCTTGTGGTGGTGAGGGTAGGGGCTCTGCTCTGGTTCTGCTCTCCAAGTACTGGGGAGGCTGTGATCTGTGTGAGTCCCAGTTCTGGACAAAGGGACAGAGGATGGGACAGGGCAAGCAGACCCAGGGCTCCAGGCCGTGATTTAAGGTTCTCATGTATACTGGGGTCCCTCTGTTCATGACAGGGAGGTAGTGCTGGCCTTCCAGAGTGAGTCGGGGTTTACTCTAACAAGGGAGTGGACTAGAAACCACAGGAAGTGAGTGTTGAGATCTGGACAGGCTGGACCTCTCTCCCAGTATCACCCCTGGATTGTTATACCGTCCACCACCTGGCTCAAGGCAGAGAAATCCAAATCCAATCTGAGCATGAAAGGCTAAAAACTGATAGAGGGGATGTGCCTAGCCCCACTTCCTGGCTCTTCTGTCCCCAACAATTCAGCCCTGCCATGTGCTGGCTGCTTTTCTTTCTGGGGGTGCAGGCCAAATCCTGACTCTGCTGGCTTCTGGTAAGAAGTAAGGGAGGGTGAGGATTTAGTTCAATGGTTAGAGTGCCTAGCAAGTGAAAGGCCCTGAGTTCGATCCCCAGCACCAAAAAAAAGAAGTAAGGGAGAGGTTTGTGCTGTAAGAAGACAGAGCTGGAGCTGTGGGGCAGAGAATCCTGCTGGGCTGAAGGGGTGAGTCAGGCGGGGCCTCACCTGTGCGAGTTCAATGGCCACATCCTCTTGGAAGGTCTTTCCCTGAGTGGCAAGAGAGTTCCAGGACACAGTTCCCTTTTTGTCCATCTTGTCTTTCCGTTCCAGTGGCTTCAGATGTGATGCAAGGACAATACCCCTGTGGGCACAGGACAGAAACTGGACGATGAACTTAAAGTTGTGTCTGTGGGTCTGAGGCAGCCAGACTTTGCCTGATGTAGGCTGAGCTGTTGATGGTAACAACAGCAAGGACAGGTAGAAGCCTTCAAGCCTTTCCCACGCCCCAGACACTGTGCAATCACTCATTTAAGGTAAGAGCAGCTACATCTGACAGATGAAAAACTGAGGCTCAGAGAGATGAAGGGGGTTGCAGAAGATCACAAAATAGCAGAGGGAGGGTCCCAGGCAGAAGCCCACAGTGGTTGACTTGAGTGCCTGCTGTGAACTCCCAATAGCCCACTGTAACCCAAGGGCCTGAGAAAAATGGCAGGGAGCTCACCTGAAGTCTTCATAGGACGACACCCTCTGTTCCACGGCCCGCAACTTGGCAGCATTCTCCTGCTTGTATTTCTCATCAGCAGCGAGTGCTGCCTGTAGCTCTTTCTCCAAAGCTTTGAAGTCGATGACACTGTTCTTTTCCATGGCTTGTGCCTGGACAGGCAAAGGGAGTGCACATCAATGAGGGTTCGACATCACAGACAGTAGGAGGCCTCTGGACTGCCAGAACACAGAATGGCCCCCAAAGCACTGACACTTGTTTTGGACTGGGAGTGCTACAAAAATCTAGCTTTCTACTTTGGAGACACAAACCAAATTACATAGCAAGGATTTACACAAGGTATGTCCTGGCTTTCAGGGTAGATCTCTGCCTTAATTTTGTTGTACACCTCTGAAAATATTTCAGGGGCTGAGGGTACGACTCACTCTTTGGTTGCTAAGCACATGCAATGCCCTAGGTATAATATCAACAATAACAACAATAATTTCGGTGGTTCAGCTAAGGAGGCACTTGGACTCCAGAATTCAGTTCCTTCCTTCTTCCACAAAGCAAGCTGTTGCCAAAGAGGACTTCATACAAAAGCAGAACTTTCGTTAGGTGCTTGGCAGCCAGAGTACAGTTTCACCCTTCATTAAGTCTGTGTAATGGAGGATACTTTTCACTCAAACCAGAGGCAAGGGCTGAGCCCAGAATCGAGTACAGGTGACACAGGAAGGAGCTCGATGAATCCCACCCCTAAATCCCTCTGTCCAGCCCAGGGCGGAGGCACAGGTGCCTACGTATCCACGTTGGATCCACCTGTGTGACTGCGCGGCCTCTGGATATCTGAGGCTGACTGGCCCTTAATGCAGGAAACCTCTACGGTTCTAGTCTGGCCTCTGGCATTTATTTACTCATTGTGAGACCTCTGAACCTCAGACTCCTGGTAAATCGAGCTGGATTCTGTGGTTCAGTCATGCACAGCCCCAGGACAGGTCTGCAATCAATCCCACAGCCACCCCTACGCCAAAAGACAGAAGTCAAACGCCAAGAAGGCGGCAGGGCTGGCGGACTCGGGTGTTTCGGCTCCTGTCCAGTTCTGGGTCCTTCCCAGTCATCGAATAAACAGAACAACACTTCCGTCCCCCTCACTCAGGCTCCAGACCCTCACCCCAGAAACCCCAGCCTTGTTTTCTTTAGGGATCTCCAGATACGTTGGAACCGCAGGGTAGCTGAGCTCATTCCACAGCCAGGGGCTGTGGTTGCCTAGCAACCGCGCCACCAGCCTGCCCACGTGACTTTCCGAAGGACCCTGCCCCCCCCCGGTCCCTTAGGGTAGTCCCGAGGCGCCTGATCAGATTCATGCAGCCTTCGGCCCACCTTTCTTTGGCGCGCCCCAGGCCTTCATTTTGGAACCCACAATGCCCCCTTTCAGTCCCTGTCTCCGCGGCCAGCATTCTTTGGAGCCGGTCTTCAGGCACGGGGCTGGGCGGCAACGGGGTCCTTTTTGACGGCGGGCGCATGCGCCGGCGGGTTCTTCTCGACGCGAGAGCAGCGGCGTCGAGGCGTGAGGCGGAAGCGCGGTCCCTGGCGGCGGACTCGAGCGCTCCGTGGAGCAGGCGGGAGGTGAGAGGGTGCGGGTCAGTGGCGCGCGGCTGAGAGCGGGTGGGGAAATTAAGAGACGTCAGATCTGGAAGAGGCATTATATCCACCCTTTCACTTCACATGGATAAATGGGGACCTGGGGCGGGAAGGAGAGTGAAAGACCCCCCCCCCCGCCATGCACAACGATCCCGGGGATTCCTAGATACTGGCCGTGGTTAAAATCCAGTCCCCGGGCGGGGCTGTGCCCTAAAGTCCTGTCCCGTCTTGCTTCCTCTTCCCTCGGTGCCTTCTCTGCCAAGGGTCCTTTGAGCCCGCGCAGCGGGAAGGTGCAGGTCTGAGACGAAGAGCCACTCGTTTTATTGGCCAACTCTCTCTGCGCTGTGTTGGAGTCATTAATTCACTCAAGAAATACAGTGCTTACTGAGGGCCTGTTTAGCGCTAGGCTCTGTTCTAAGGAAACAAAACAAAGTCCTTGCTTAAAGTGTAGTTGGGGAAATGAACAATAAACTACTGAGATGTATCGGCTGCTGAGTGTTCGCAACAAACAGTGCAAAAGGGGGTTGGAGAGTGTATGGGAGGCTTCTTAGAGTGGCGGAGAAGGTGGCATTTCAGTAAAGCCTTGGGTGAAATTAAAGTAACAGCCGTAAGTACCAGAGAGAATGGCGAGTGCAGTGACCCTGAGTTAGAAATGAGCTTGGCTTGTTCCAGGAACAGCCTTCTGCAAAAGTTTCGGTAGTCACTTTATGGGACTCTTGAAGGAGTGAAATGAACAGAGATGTGATAGCTGTTTGGAAGTAAAAAGAAGCTCTAGACGTAGGAAAGCTTCCATAATACAGTAATACTTGTCAGTACAAGTCTTTGGGTCTCTAATTTTCTACATTGCTTATAGTCAGCACTCGGCAAATGGCATTGAGTATTTCAAAATTAAACCTTCGGTTCAGTTGACATTTACTCAATTACTACTTATTTCCAGGAAAGCATATGAAGCTCAGGGTTCTTATATCCCACCCTGGCTAAAATTAATGCTAGCTAACACTTGATTAGGCCTGGGGGGGCATTGTGCCAAATTCCTTGCACAGAATATTTTACTTAATCCTTTTTTGTGTGTGTGACGGTGACAGAGTTTACTTGAAGAAGTAAAAGTGAAGAGTGAGGGAGAAACTGACTCTGCAGTGTAAGCTTGGGCCAAGAAAAATAGGAAAAAAACATGATAAAAGTACATCCTGGTGGACACAGGGTGGGCCATCGTGAGGAAAGCCATGATAGCCAATCCTTGTGATTTTTTTATGCAGTGAGGATCATTCACCCCATTTTCCAGCTGAGGGAGCATATGGAAAGGGAAGTGAATTATCTGGAGCTACATATTGTCAGTGAAGATATAATTTGTACTTAGATCTTCCAACTCTAGAGGTCTGATGCATAACCCATCCTCTAGTCTATTGTTTACAAACTCTGAATTAGTATGTTCACTACTGGTCAGGAAAAAAAAATTAATACTGATAAAGGTCCAAAAGGTTATAGCAGCATAGAAAAATGAGAAGTAGAGCATCTAGGAAAACTTGAAGAGGTAGCATTTGAACTGTTCCTGTGAATAGGATTTCAGTAGTTGAAGTGGAGAAAATCCACGAAGTATTAGTTAACTACACAGGGAAGATGAGTGACTTTACAATGAAAAAGGAGACACTGCCTTAATCAAGGGATCAAAGTCAACTTCACCACCAGTGGGACAAATTGAAATCATATACCACTTGATCTCCAGAACCACCAAAAAAAAAAAAAAGGAAAACTAAGGAACTGTTCTAGACTGAAAGAGACATAACAACTGCTTATAAATGCAAATATGTGATACTAATTTTCTGATCTTGATGATTGTATTGAGATTATGTAGGAGAATGTTGATTAAAAAAGAACTGGAAGAGAGTGTGTAAACAGAAACTGAGTAGGACAGAGAGGTGGGGGATTTTGGGGGGATTGGTCAGATGTTGCACCTGGAGAAGAGGTGTGTGAAAGGATATGGTCGCCAGAAGACTAGAAGGGTGTGGGCTTGTTACAGGCTGCAGTGACCTTGCCAGAATCTAACTCTTCTCTCCTTGAATTTTAGCATCATGGATACTGACTTGTACGATGAGTTTGGGAATTACATTGGACCAGAGCTTGATTCTGATGAAGATGATGATGAATTGGGCAGAGAGACTAAAGATCTCGATGAGGTAAGCAAATATATTCCTTTTTTTCTCTGTTTAAAAAGAAGAAATAAAGTACTTAATCCTTTCTGTTTGCATAATACCACGTATATATCTCCGATGTTGCTTTTTCACTTTTTGGGGTCTTATAATGCCACCAAAAAGCTTAGCTACTAAAATTCGAAAAGAGAATTTAGGGTAGTTTCATAGATAGGTGATTTTGTAATCAGTTCTGATTTATCTAGTGGTAGCTCTTATTTTGTTTGTCTGAAGCGTGTTTTGACAATCATGAATAATTCCAGTTTAGATATGATGCTCAGCTTTTCCAAGTGCAGCCTCGCGGAGAGGTCCCTCAGAAGCGCCAGCTTTTAAAGATTTTAAGAACATTGGGAAAGGGAGATGCCCAATCTTCTGATTCCCTTCAGAGTGCTGAGGAGGGTGAAGTCCAGAATGGTTTGAGGCTTGAGAAAGCATCAAAGGTTGCTTTTATGGGTTTTTAATTTTTTTTTAATCCAGCCCCATTGTACAGATGGGGAAGCAGAGGCTCTGAGAAATGAGGTCTTTTCCTAAAACATTGAATATGGTTAAGACTTGAACTCAGTTCGATTGATTGATTGATTGATTTTCAGTAGTGGAGAGGGAACCCAGAGTCTTGTACATGCTAGGCAAGCTTTATGCCCTTTTTTATTTATTTATTTATTTATTTTTTGTTTTGTTTTGTTTTTTTGGTGCTGGGGATTGAACTCAGGGCCTTGTGCTTTTGAGGCAAGCACTCTAACCACTGAGCTAAATTCCCAGCCCTGCCCTTTTTTATTTTTTGAGACAGAATCTCACAAAATTATGAAGTTCCCAGGCTGCCCTTGATCTTGAGATAGTCCTGTATTGGGTTTTACGTTTTAGCGTTGTTGAGCACATGACGATCATGAAGTGGATGGGCTCATTGCTCAGCGGTGGGTTTGTCAGGATTAGGGAGAGGTGTTAGTCCAGGGACAGCAGAAAAGCAGAACTGGCTGCTGCCTGTTTTTTGTAGCAGGGAATTGTTCTGCAGAGTAGAAAAATCAGGGTTAATGCAGGAATAAAGAAAGCTGGAGGCATCTGGCTGAGGTGAAAGGAGAGCATCTTTTAGTCTTAAGTGTGCTCGGATCTGCAGGCCCAGGTGACTTGGCCTGGTTGGGCTGTGAGACTGAGCCACTGTCATCCTTCAGAAACTGGGAGTTGGTGTGGTGGTGCAGGTTCGTAATCCTGGCACCCCAGGAGGCTGAAATGGGAGGCTCACAAGTTCAAGCCCAGCCGAGACAATTTAGCAACTTACCAATATCCTGTCTTAAAAAAAAGGGCTGGGGATAAAGTTCAGTGTGAAGGACCTGTGTTTAATTCCCAGTATCACATGTGCACACACAAGTACATGCACACACAAAATGTACACACAAAAATGTGTTTGAGGTTAGTGTGATCTGCGTCGGTGGTAACATTGTGGAAGGAGTTGTCAGACACATGACTCTTAAACATTTTGGAAGCAGGTGAGAGCTCTGTAAAAATAATTTTCTCTTGACAGGTTAATAGGTTCAGGCTGTAGACATATCTCTTTCTTTCTTTCTTTCTTTTTTTCTTTTTGATACTAGGGATCGAACTCAGGGTCTTGCTGCTTGCTAGGCAAGCACTCTACCCGCTGAGCTAAATCCCTAGCTGACATATCTCTTTCGTTTTGCTTTTTAATGTGTGCGTGGTAGAACCCAGGGCCTCATGGACGATGAGCACACATTTTACCACTGAACTGCATCCCAGCCCCAACAATGCGTATTTCATCTGACCAAGGCCTTGGAAGTCTTCTATTGATGCCAGATTTTTTTGCTTCTTAAAAAATCACTGGGGGTTGAGGATTTAGCTCAGTGGTAAGAGTGCTTGCCTCACAAGCACGAGGCCCTGAGTTCCATCCCCAGCACCAGAAAAACAAAACAAAATAAAACATGATTAGGTAGAGGTCACCACCAAATGACCCAGAGTGTCAATTAATGATCATCTCAGAGCTCCCCTGACATCCTAGGTGTCTGTCCCTGGTCCTGTCCTCTTCAGCCTTTTATCGGTGACTTGTAAAGACAGAGAAGGGAGGTTTGTAAAACTTGTACATGACAGCAAGCTAATATATCGGATAACAGAATCTGCATTCTAAGTGATCCCAACAAATCTGAATTTCAGAATAAATAAAGTCTCATCATTCGTTCTTTGTGGAGCGCTTTACTCCATATGGGAAACTGTGGCACAGAGGGTGCCTGGCGCAGCCTCTGCCCTCTGGAAGCTTTCTGGCGAGATGAAGTGCAAGAATATTCATGGTACACAGCAAGGGGACAGGGCTGTTTACGTGATGTGAACTTCATGCCATAGTAACAGTAGGTAAGGAACGTCCTGGCTGGGACGACCAGGAAGGTTTCTGAGGAGGCAGCATTCAGAGTGGACCTGAGGAGCGCACGGGCATCAGCAAACAGAGTGAGTGATTAGACTGGCACCAGGGACTGAGTTCCTGGAGAAGAATTTTTCCACAAAAGGGAATACAGGGGAGGTGGTTTCAGAATGATTCAACCCAATTACATTTATTGCAAGCTTGTTTCTATTATTGTTACAGTGTAGTGTATAGTGAAATAGTTGCATAACTCACCATTGTGCGGAGTCCTGGAGCCCTGAGCTTGCTTTCCTACAAGTAGACAGCCCTGTCTCGGGGTGATGGGAGACAGTGACGCCCGACAGGCGTAGCTGTGTCAGTCCACTCTGCAGTCTCATTTGGTTGCTCTCTGCAGAAAACCCTGCCGCCAGGACACGACAGCTAGGATCCTGGCAGTGGAAGCGGGCTTTTCAGGGCTTTTGTGGCAATCTCAGGATGTTCCTCCTTGGCTTTAAACCAGAACAGATGGAGAGTTGAAGTTTCCCCAACATGCTTTTAAGGCCACTTGTCATTTGAGAAGTCTTTTAGCAAAGATGAAATTGATTCTCCTGATTGTTCACGAACAGGTCAGATCCAGTCCTTCCCAGTGTGTAGGAAGTGACGCTCAAACTCTTGAAAGCTGAGGTAGGTGATCACGCACCAGCCAGGGATGGAGTTTGCTGAGAAGGTTGAATGTCATTAAGATAAGCTAGTTTTTTTTGGTTTTGTTTTTGAGTGCTATGGGTGAAACCTGGGGCCTTGTACTTGCTAGGCAAGCGCTTTGCCACTGAGCTAAATCTCCAGCCCTGATGAGCTAGTTTTGTGACCTATTCTGTGTCACTGAAGCGTGCTGCCAGTGGTGACCGTTTTCTAAAAAAAAGTCTCTGAGCAGCTCTTGTCACTTAGAAGCTCTGGCCCATGATCCCCTTAGAACGCGGTCCCCCTTCTGTGTGTAGAGGAGGTGTGTGCTTTGTGTCCACCGCCTCAGAGCTGTGAGAGCAGACATAAGAAAGGAAGGTACTTCAATGTCGCTGATGATTTTGGGGGGGGGGTGCTGGGGATCGAACTCAGGGCCTTGTGCTTAGCCAGGCAAGTGCTCTATCACTGAACTAAATCCCCAACCCCATGGCTGATGATTTTAATCACATCCTGCAAAATGCTGTTAAGTTCAGGTGACATTTTCAGCCAGCCAGCATTTCCTCACATTCAGAAGCAACCTCTGTGGTTTGAGTAGTGAAGCCAGAAAGCTGCCCAGTCATGGCATCCTGGCCATCCATCATACAGCAATGCAGAATGGCCACCTCAGGTGTCCTCAGTGGAGGAGGTCTGTGGCTGTGGTGTTGGTTGGCCACAAAAGTGCACCCAAGACCCTCTTGTGCACGTCCTCCTGGAAAGCATATCACAAAGAAGAAGCATCAACAGTTTCTCTAGCGGTGCTGGCCAAAAGAGGGGCACAGCCTACCATGTGGACTGCAGCTTCTCCAAACAATTCATGTCAGATGTTCTTAGCAGGCAGGATCAACCCTTCACCAGTGGAAAGGCCTTGATTCTAGCAGTGTAGTCAGCCACCAGGAGTGGTGCTCTCAGCATGGAAACGATGATATCGTGGCCTCCAAGAATTGCTTCTGTTCTGCATGCTCACGTTTCTTTCTTTTGAGACGCTCCAAAGCCTTCTCTCTTTTTTTTTTTAATTTTAGTGGTACATTTTAGATATACATAATAACGTTCATCATAGGGAATTTGTACCTGTACATGGTATATCTTGCTTCTGCTTTTTTCCCCCATTCCCCTCCCCTCCCTTCAACCCCTCTTCCCCTTCTTGTTTACAAAAGCTTTGTTTCCATTTTTTCCTTCCATTCTTTTTTTCTTGTCGCTCCCTTCCTTTGTCCCTTCCCCCACCCTTGTTCACCTTCCCACTTGAAGAAGTTCTTCACTTTCTCCAATATATATTATATATTTTGGTCCTTATTTACACTCTCCGTTTCTCACACCAGAGAAACAATGTGGTATTTAAACCTGTGTGTCCAATTTATTTTCATTTTCTCTTAGGGTCTCAGGGTGCATCCATTCACCTAGAAATGTTTCAAGCTTATTCTTCTTTATGGCAGAGTAGTACTCTATTGTACAAAAAGAACCCCACATCTTTATCCATTCATTGGTTGATGGGGATTTGGGCTATTTCCATAAGCTATGAACATGGGTGTACATATATCACTGTGGTATGATGCTTTTAGTTCTTTTTTTGAGGGGGGCGGTGGGGATTGAACTCAAGGCTTTGTGCTTGCTAGGCAAGCACTTTCCCACTTGAGCTAAATCCCCAACTGTTGCTTTTAATTCTTTTGGGAAGATACTAAGAAGGAATAGCTGGGTCAGATGGAGCCTCTGCTTTTAGTTTTTTGAGGAACCTCCACGCTGATTTCCACAGTGATTGCATCAGTCTACACTCCCACCATCAATGGAGAAGCGTTCCTTTTTCCCCACAGCCCCACCAGCATTTGTTTTTGGTGATTTCTTGATAATAGCTGTTCTTTCTGGAGTGAAATGGAATCTAACCATTGTTTTCATTTGCATCTCTCGAATGACCAGTGGTGGTGAACATTTTTTCATGTTTATTTGCTGTTTCTACTTTTTTTTTTTTTTTTCTGGTTTCTACTTCCTCATTTGAGAAGTGTCTATTTCAGATGCCCATTTTCACATTGTGTCTTTAAACTTGGGGGGTCTGTGCTTGCTTTGGCAGCCCATACGCTAAACTTGGGGGGTCTGATTCTTTAGAGTTCTTTTTATATTCTAGATGTTAGTCCTTTGAGGAACAGCTGGCAAAATTTTTTCCCACTCTGTCGGTTATCTCTTTGCTCTGTTGGTGGTTTCTTTTGCTGTGCAAAAGCTTTTTAATAAGATGAGATCCCAGTTGTTGATTCTTTGCGATATTTCGTGGGCTATCAGGGTTTTATTCATAAAGTCTTTGCCTATGCCAATGTCTTCAAGAGTTCTACCTATCCTACCCTCCAGCAGATTTAGTGTTTCTGTTTTATTTATTTATTTAATTTTTGGTGCCAGGGATCGAACTCAGGGCCTTCTGTTGGCTAGGCAAGCACTCTAACTGCTGAGCTAAATCCCCAGTTAGTGTTTCTGTTTTAATATTTAAATCTTTGATCCATTTTGATTTTAGTTTAGTGCATGGTGAAAGATATGGATCTAGTTTTAATCTTCAGCATGTGGAAAGCCAGTTTTTCCAGCATTATTTATTTATTTATTTAGGTGCTAGGGATCGAACTCAGGGCCTTGTACTTGCTAGGCAGTCACTCTAACCACTGAGCTAAATCCCCAGTCCCATCCAACACCATTTATTAAAGAGGCTATCTTTCTTCCAGTGAGGGTGTTTGTCAAAGATAAGGTGGCTGAGTGTGTTTGAGAGTTGTTTCTGTATCGTGTAATCTGTTCCATTGATCTTCATGTCTTTTTTTGCCGGTACCGTACTGTTTTTATCACAGTAGCTTTGTAATGTAATTTCAGGTCATGGATTGTGATGCCCCTTGCTTTGCCTTTGTTGCCCAGGATTGCTTTTGCTATGCTGGGTCTCTTCTGGTTGCAAATGAATTTTAGGATTGTTTTCTCTAATTCTGTGAGGTATGCTGTTGGTATTTTGGTCAGGATTGCATTAAACCTGTATAACAATTTTGGAAGTATGGCCATTTTCACTATATTGGTTCTTTCTATGCAAGAACAAGGGATATCTATCCTTTTTCTGATATCCTCTTTGATCTCCTTTTTCAGAATACTTTAGTTTTCAATATGTACATCTTTTACTTCCTTCCTTAGATTGATTCCCAGATACTTCATTTTTTTTTTTTTTGGATAGCATTGTGAAAGGTGTTATTTCCCTAATTTCTTTCTCAATGAGTTTGTTATTTGTGTTATTTGTGGAATGCTATTGATTTTTGAGTGTTGACTTTGTATTCAGCTATACTGCTGAACTTGGTTATTAAATTTAGAAGTCTTTTGGTGGAGTTTTTTGGGTCTTCTATGTAGAGTATCATATCATCTGCAAATAGGGATAATTTAACTTTTCCTTTCCTATCCTTTTTCCTTTCATTTCTTTCTCTTGTCTAATTGCTCTGGCTAATATTTCCAGAACTATATTGAGTAAGAGTGGTGAGAGTGGACATCCTTGTCTTGTTCCTGACTTCAGAGTAAAAGCTTTCAGTTTTTGTCCATTTAGTATGATCTTGGCTGTTGGTTTGTCATGGATGGTTTTTATCAGATTGAGATGAAGACCATCTATTCCAATTTTCTCTAGGGTTTTTTTTTTTTATCATGAATAGGTCTTGGACTTTGTCAAATGCTTTTTCTGCATCTATTGAGATGGTCATATGGTTTCTGTTCTTGGCTCT
This sequence comes from Hystrix cristata, assembly GCA_004026905.1. Taxonomy (NCBI): domain Eukaryota; kingdom Metazoa; phylum Chordata; class Mammalia; order Rodentia; family Hystricidae; genus Hystrix; species Hystrix cristata. Next base: position 145,030 of record PVJO010000740.1, on the reverse strand, counting down.
GTTAATATGGTGTATCACATTTATTGATTCACATATGTTGATCCATCCTTGCATCCCTGGGATGAATTCTACTTGGTCATAGTGTATAATCTTGATGATTTGCTGCATTCTGTTTGCCAGTATCTTATTGAGGATTTTTGTGTCATATGGTCATTAAGGAGATTGGCCTATTGTTCTCTTTTTTGGTGGGATCCTTCTCTGGTTTTGGTATCAGGGTAATGTTTGCTTCCAGGAGTGAATTTGGGAGTATTGCTTCCCTTTCAATTTCATTAAAGAGTTGGAGGAGTAGCGGCATTAGGTCTTCTCTAAATTTCTTGTAGAATTCAGCAGTGACTCTGTCAGCACCTGGGCTTTTCTTTGTTGGTAGGTTTTTAATTACATCTTCAATTTCATTGGATGATGTTGGGTTATTTAGAATCCTTGTATCTTCTTTTTTGGGGGGGGGTGCTGGGGATCAGACTCAGGGCCTTGCACTTGCTAGGTGAGCACTCTACCACTTGAGCTAAATCCCTAACCCCCTTTGTATCTTTTTGATCTAGCTTTGGTAATTCATATGTATCTAGGAATCTGTCCATTTCTTCTTTGTTTTCCATATTATTGGAATAAAGGTTCTCAAAGTTGGTATTGATGATCTTCTGGATTTCTTCAGGATCTGTTGTGATTTCACCCTTTTTATTAATTTCATGGATTTGAGTCCTTTCTTTCCTTCTTTTTTTGATAAGGTTGGCTAAAGATCTGTCAATTTTATTTAATCTTTCAAGGAACCAACTCTTTGATTCATTGATTCTTTGTATTGTTTCCTTCATCTGAGTAGCACTAATTTTAGCTCTGATCTTTATAATTTCTTCCCTTGTATGAGCTTTGGGCTTGACTTGCTTTTCTCTTCCTAGAAGCTTGAGATTCAACTTTAGGTTGTTTATTTGAACTCACTTTGTTTTTCGGTATGGGCATTCACTGCCTTAAACTTCCCCTTGTAGAACTACTTTCATTGCATCCCATAAGTTTTGGTATGTTGTGTTAGCATTATCATTTAATTGTAGAAATTGTATAATTTCTTCTTTAATTTCATCTGTGACCCATTGGTTGTTCAGGAGGGTGCTGTTTAATTTCCGTATATTTATGAAATTTTTGTGGTTTCTTTTGCCAATTATTTCCAACTTCATCACACTATGGTCTAGTAACATGTATGGGATAATTTCAGTTCCTTTGGATTTATTCAAGCATGTTCTGTGAGCTAGAATGTGGTCTCTTTTGGAGAATGTCCCACATGCAGCTGCAAAGAATGTGTATTCTGATGTTGTAGGATAGAACACCCTGTAGACATCTACTAAGTCCATTTGTTCAAAAATTTGGTTTAGTTCTGATATTTCTTTGCTGACTTTTCGTCTAGTTGATTTGTCTGCTTGTGACAGTGGGTTATTTAGGTTCCCCATTACAATTGTATTAATGCTTATTTGGTTTTTCATGTCTGTTAATATTTGTCTTATGTAACAGTTGGGCGCACTGGTATTTGGTGCGTATGTATTAATGATGCTATCTCTTCCTCTTGGATTGTTCCCCTTACATGAATCTGGTGGCCTTCTTTGTCTCTCTTAATCAGTCTTGGCTTGAAACCCACTTTGTTTGAAAATAGAATGGCTCCTCCTGCTTTTTTCTGGATTCCTGTTGCATGAAGTATTGTTTTTCATCCCTTGACTTTCAGTCTGTGAATTTCTTTTTGAATTAAATGTGTTTCTTTTTTGGGGGGTGGTGCTGGGGTTTGAACTTGGCCTTGCGCTTGCTAGGCAAGCACTTTACCCCTTGAGCTAAATCCCCAACCCCTAAAGGTGTTTCTTGTATGCACCATATTGTTTGATCTTGCTTTTTGATCCATTCTGCCAGTCTGTTTCTTTTTTTGGCTGGGTGGTGCTGGGGATCAAACTCAGGGCCTTGTGCTTGGTAGGCAGGTGCTGTACCACTTGAGCTAAATCCCCAATCCCCTAGTCTGTTTCTTTTGATTGGTGAATTGAGACCATTTACATTGATGGTTATAACTGATATGTATTGACTTATCCTTGTCATGTTATTTGCCTGTTGTTGGTTCCCTCTTTCCCTCTCTGTTTAATCACTTGCCTTGCTTGGTAGATTAATTCTGTTGGGGTTCCTGGAGTTGTAGTCTTCATTATTTCTTTCTAGAATGTCCTTCAGAACATTTTGGAATGCTGGTTTGGTGGTCATGAATTTCTTCAGGTGGTCTTTTGCCAGGTTTGAGCCAGCAAACCCTGTTAAGAGAGACGAGTGAAGACATGGGAGACAGAATATCTTTGTCGGGGGGCCAGAAGGCTCCACCTCTTTTGAATGAAGCCCTGAACTGACTCGAGCCCCTAGATTTATCGAGGAGCAACATAAAGGGCTTTAGGTAGCAAGGCAGGTAAGCAAGGCATGGGGGCAGTTTGGCTGAATGATTAACTTTTATCTGACCGTTCTCACGGGACATTCCTTGTCTTCCCCTTAAGGTCTGTGCCTGCCAAGATTGGCAAAACATTCTGTCTTCAAAACATTCTGGTACCCCGGAGTTAGCCATCTTCCACTCTCCCAAGTCAACTCAAGCAGACATCGATTGCTGGGTGACATGCGGAAACCTGCAGTCTTTGTCAAGGAAGTGTCTTACTTCTCCATCAGTTTTGAAAGATAGTTTTGCAGGGTACATCAATCTGGGCTGGAAGTTGTTTTCCTTTAGGGCTTGAAATACTTGACTGCAAGCTCTCCTTGCCTTGAGGGTTTGTGTTGAGAAGTCTGCTATGATTCTGATGGACTTTCCTTTGTAGGTGATTTGTTTCTTTTCTCTCTAACAGCTTTTAATATTCTGTTCTTGTTTTGAATTTCTGGAATCTTGACTATTATATGCCTTGGGGTAGATTTTTGTTGACTGTGGCTAATTGGAGTTCTGTATCCCTCACTTATCTGTATGTCAGGTTCTTTTTTCACACTTGGGATGTTTGCTGCCGTTACTTCTGTGCACCAGCTTCTTATGTTTGCACTCTCCTGCCTTTTCTTTGAATCTGATTAATCTGATGCTCTTCCTTGTGTCATCCAGCCGCTGTTGGATTGATTTTTCATGGTCCCTTACCATTTTTAAGAACTCTTTCTTTTCATGATCACTAACTGCAATCCTGTCTTCTGTATCTGATATTCTGTTAACTCTGTCTTCACGTTGGTTTGTTCTGTTGCATATACTTTCAATAGAATTTTTAAGCTCCTGGATCTCTGGTTTGAATCTATTTTGTGGATTCCATTTCTTTCCTGTGTTGAGTGTTCATGGTTTCCATCATTTTCCTAAGCTCCTCTATTTTTTTTTAATCTGTATCTGCTCTAGAGTCTAGTCATGTCCTTTATTCTGGTCACCTCTGTAGTTATCTGAGAAATTATTTCTGATTTGATTTTTTTCTAAAGCCTAATTCATCTGCTTTGTTACTTCTGCTGTTACCACTTCCAGGAGTCCAGGTAGATTTCTTTCAGATTGTTCTACCTCTGTCTTAGTTAATTTTCTCATTTCTGAGACAAAATACCCAACACCCAAAGTTAAGGGAGGAAGGTTTATTTAGCTCACAGTTTGTAGAGATTTCAGTCTACAGTTGACCGGATCCAAGGCAGGGTGGCATGACAGGCAGAAAACGGCAAGGTCAGCAAGGAATTTAAGCAGCTTCCTTCTGCCACTTAGAGCTTATCCAGGCTGCTGGGATGAGGGCCAGACCAATCAGTGTATTGGTTTAGTAATCACACGCCCTTAATCCCAGCATCATACACTCTAGATTCAGCCACCTCTGAAAGAGCCACACCTATGACTGCATGAGGCTTTGGGGGGACATCTAGACACACACCATAACAACTTCATTGCCCCTTGGGTTTGCCTCTGCCAAGGTGGAAGTCTGGGATTGCATCTTTTTTACTATCTTCTCATTTTGTTTCTTTCTTTCTTTTAAGGTTAATTCCTGTATTGATGCTTGTAGATTGCTTAGGTCAGGTAGCTTTATTTCTAGTACCGAAAACCCTTTAGAAATGACTACTTCTCAGAGATGTCTTCCAGGTGTAGCTGGCTTTTGGGTTTTGAGTCTGTTGCAAGATCTGAGTGCTTGAAGGCCCTGAGTTAGATCTCCAGCACCAAAAAATAAATAAAAAATAAAATGTACTTGGAGCTTGTGTAAACTAAAAAGAAAAAGGTTAACATGTTGCAAGACCTCTTCAATATGTTAGGGATGAGACGTTGCTGTCTATTTGGTTCTTTGGCACTGACCTACATTATATTTACATTTTTATTGAGGTGTACAGCAGTGGGAGCAGCATGAGATTTTGTTACAATACAAGGAGGAAGGCACCAAGCAGGGCCAGTGCAGGGGTAAGGTGCAGTGGTTTCCTGAGCTCAGTCACTGAGCTCAGTCCCCAAGGACAGCAGAGCCTGTGGGGCTGGGTGGCCAGTGGAGAACTGAGGGTCAGGATGGCTGAGAGGCCTGGAGACCAGTGTGAGCATTGGGGTGTGGGATCAGCCACTGACTGAGTGTGTGGGGAGGCAAGGACAAAGGGGTGGGGGTGCCCCATAAGGGGATGCTGGTTTGGTGTTATTTCAGACTAGTCGAGTTTGAGCTCTTGTCAGGATGCTTAGGTAGAGAATGGAAATTATTACATAGCTGGGCATGGCGGTACACATCTCTAATCCCAGCACTCAGGAGGCTGAAGCAGAAAGATTGCTGTGAATTCAAGGCCAGCATGAACTACGTAGCAAGACCTTGTCTCAAAAAAACAGAAGAAAAAAGAAGAAAAAAAGAAATTCATTACATAAAATGCTGTACTTAGGCTGGCTGTAGTGGCACATATCTCATCCAGCCCTCTGGAAGGCTGAGGCAGGCAAAATTTAAGGGGCCTTGTGTTCAATCATCAGTACCACCAAAAAATAAAATAAAACTCCTGCAATCTGATTGATAATGCACAAGCTTCGGGAGAAAACTGGCTTCACAGCTACTCTGGAGCTACCACCAGTAGGATACATTTGGTAGGAGCCACACTAGAGCACTCTGGAGCATTTAGTGTGACGAGAGCCATTGCCATCACAGCCAAGACAGTGGAAGAGGCTTCCTGCTCTTTCTAAGGGGGGAAGTTGGCCGGCCGAGAGTGGCGTGCTGGTGCACGAACACTCCCTGCCCTTCGTTGGCACCCCATCCCAGGTCTTCCTTCTGTTCTGTGGACAAATCGGTCTGGGGACTGGGTCCCACCCACACCCCAAGGGCCTTCACCCCGTTCTCCCTCCTGTCTTGCACCATCGGCTCCCTCTCCCGGGTCCCTCCTGTCAGGCGCCACCTGAAGCCCTCCGGTTCCCTGCTTCCCAGTAGAGCGTGTCACCTAGGAGTTGTTGGTTCTTGTTGTCTCCAAATCCTCTTCCCGTTTTCTCTTACTTTGGGTTCATTAAAAAACATTTCTGAAGCTGGCGATCCCAGCACTCTGCAGGCTGAGGCAGGAGGACCAGGAGTGTGAGGTCAGCGTGGGCTCTGCAGGGAGACCTGCGTCCTCTTTCCTGAATTACTGCAATTGTCTTCTAAGCCGGCTCCTTCCTGCCAGCATGTGCTCAGTGTCAGGCCTGCAGCTGCAGTCCCCAGAGTGGTTTTCTTAGTCAGGAGATGACACTTCTCTGCTCAAGACCCCCTGGCACCGGCCTTCTGAGCCTCACGCCACGGACATCCGCACTCCTGCTTGGGGACTCAGCAGCACCCTGCCTCTGACCCTCCAGACGCCATGCACACGCGCCCTCAGAGCTTCCACATGCCTTCAGGCACTGCCCAGTGTTGCTGGGGTGGTGGTGCTGACGGCACCCAGGCTAAGAACTGGTGCTGGGGACGAGGGGTCAGATTGCCAGCACGATCCAGAAGATCCTATGTGATCACGCAGGATCTCAGATCACAACTCCCCTTGTTCACGTGCCATGTCGGCTTTCTGCTCATCCTAAAAGTTGCTGCCCGCTCTTGGCTCAGAGCCTGTGCAGTCGCTGGCCTTAGAGCCCTCCACTTGTAGATTCCTGCCACATGCCAGTGCCTCTCTTTTGCAGCACTTGGTACAGACTGAGTGCTCAGTAAGTACCAAGAGAGTGAAAGAACTAGGGTGCTGGGCATGCAGGACCCCATAGCAACCACTGCTGTTATTTGAAGGACTTTTTTTTTTTTTTAAACCAAGAACATGTATTGGTACAATGTACATGTAATGGTTACATTCATCACTTTTATTTTGTACCTGTAACGTGATGCATCTTGGCTCTCCCCACTCTTCCCCTTGAAGGACTTTTTAGCATACAAAAGAATAGCTTTGTTCAGTGTTGCTTGCGACTGTGGGTTAATCTGTAAGGAAGTGGATTTGAGGCCATTCCACTGTGCAGTGTTAGGTTGATTGGCTTTAGATATTCACAGGAATGTAGCCATCATTACAGCCAATGTCAGAACATTTTCATCCTCCCAGAAAGAAACCCTGCACCCAGTACCCACTGCCCTCCCAGTTTGCCCGCCTGGCCCTCAGCACCTATCCTCTGTCTCTCTGTGTCTGCTCTGGGCCTTCCCTGCCACAGGGATGAGACGGTAGCAGCATGGAGGGCCTGCTTTCTTTCCCGTAACCTGGTGTCGTCTGTGTGTGTGCACCCATGGAGCTATATATGCTTTTCATTGCCAAGTAATGTTCTGTTGTTTGAGCGCAACTCATTTCATTCCTCCATTCATCGTGTGATCGTTTCTGCTTTCTGGCTGTCAGGAGTAATGCTGCCATGCGTATTCATCCAACAGCGCGTGTGGCCCCTGGTTTGCCTGTGTCTTGGATGTGCATGTGGGACTGTAGTTCCCAGGTCACTTGTAACTTGACTTAACATTTTGAGGAGCCGCTACCCTGTTTTCCAAAGCAGCCATGGGAGAGTTTCTGTTTCTCTGCATCCTCCCAGCACTTGTTACTATCTGTCACTGTCTTATTTTTCAAAAACAATTCTGTGACTCTTAGTGGAAATTTTGAAGATGGGCTCGCTCCCAGTTTCTGCCTCTGGTTCCTGGTTCTTTTCCCTGAAAAGTATGTGCCGCGATGAGCCTTCGTTTGCCTGGTCTCAGGCCCCCATGGCCAGTGGCCCGCAACTGGGAAGGGACAGGTTTGAGGCGAGAGCGGCTCTCCCTGTAGCTCCCAGCGTCCTCTGTCCCCACCCAGAGCTCTGGTTGTGCTCTGGTCACGTGGAGCTGCGGCCTCCGCGCACCTCCACCCTCTTCCCTCTCTGCCTCCAGATGGATGAGGATGAGGATGAGGATGATGTGGGCGAGCATGACGAGGACCACCCTGGGATGGAGGTGGTGCTGCACGAGGACAAGAAGTACTACCCGACAGCTGAGGAGGTGTACGGCCCCGAGGTGGAGACCATTGTGCAGGAGGAGGACACCCAGCCCCTCACAGGTGTGGCAGCAGGGGACCTGGGCCAGGAAACTTCGGGCCACGGCCATCAGCGAAGCCTGGCTCTTCACTGCTCTCAGAGACTGTTTTTGTGTTGAGAGTCAGCCAGCCCTGGGTTTTTTTGTTTTTTGTTTTTGCATTCACCCTGTTCGAGTATTCAATGAAACCCTTTGTTTACTACTGACCAAATAGTAAAAGTCCTTGATCTAACTTCTGGTCAGGTGGTTAAAGACTGTTATCAAGCACTCTCAGAGGTCTGATAGATTTTTCCACCCAAATAGTCTCCCCACTTTCATCAGACCTCACAGTGCTTTCACCTGCATCTTAATGGTCTTCATCGATCTTCTGGAAAGTGACTGCATGTTGGGGAAGTGAGGAGGGACTTTGAACAGACATTGATCTCAACGTAACCTTCCCTTCCCCTTCCTGCCTCCACCAAAGACATCTGAGCCCTCAGTCCATGACCCGAGCTCTGCAGCCTCCTGCAGATGTCATCCCCAGGATGTGCCCAGAGTCCCCGGGACATTCTTGGCACAAGTGACCCTTGACCACAACATGCACTGTGTCGTGTGTCACACATTGCGGGACTCCATCCCCTGGAATAAGGCTCTGTTTCTGTTTTATGCTGACCCCATGTCATGGTTTTGTTCCTTCTAGAGCCCATTATTAAACCCGTGAAGACCAAGAAGTTCACACTGATGGAGCAGACACTTCCTGTGACGGTGTATGAGATGGAGTAAGTCCTGGGCCAACCTCGCAGGACGGGACTTCCTGTCAATGGAGGTAGAGGGTGGAGGTTCATGGGCGGAGAGGCCAGGGCACTGTGGCAGGAGTGCTATGATCTGTAAGCGCCTCCCTCAGCCTGTGTGGTGCTGGGATGTTAAGTTCAGTCTTAGTTTTTCTCTTGCTTTCATCCAGATCTCAGCTGTTTCTTCTTCCTCTAAAACTTTCTTTATAATTTTCTTCCCTTCACACCCAGGGCCTTCACACCCAAGCTACGTCCCCAGCTCTTTTATTTCTTTTGAACCAGTGTCTTGCCAAGTTGTCTAGGATGGGCTTGAACTTGTGATTCTCCTGCCTCAGCCTCCTGAGTAGCTGGAATTACATGTGTGGACCTAGCTGGGTCTTAGAAGCCAGCCTTTGAGACAAAACAGGGTATTACAATTGTCAGTGTTGGGGCCTCTGCCGGTTTTGACCTAGTAGGCTTGCTTAACTAAGTACTCTGGGCCATGTCAGCTCTTTGTCTTGAAAGGGAAGGCAGGCACAGGTAGATGTGTACTAAGGTTACTTAGGCTCTTCACACTGTGGACCTTTTAAAACATTTTCCCTCAGGAGATGCACTTGTAAACTGCTTGCGTATGGATGTGCTGGTGACTCCTTATTAGATAAGAAAACTGTGTTTGTTTGTTTATAAAACAGGCCCTTTTGTGCGTTCAGCAAAACCCAGTGTCCTTTCTGAAATGGCCAGCTCATTTGCTGTCATCCAGACCTTTTTTTTCGTTGCTGGGTACTGAGAATTAAACACAGGGTCTTTGCACTGAACTGCTTTCTCAGCCAGTTAAATCACTAGGTTGCCCGGGCTGGGCTCAAACTTGGAATCCTCCTGCCTCAGCCTCCCAGTGTGCTGGAATTACAGGCCTGCAGCATCATGGCCAGATCATTCAGACTTTTTAAAATAACTTTTCAGTAATCTTCCGAATTTGCTTCATATTCCTTTTCATTCTCAATTATGGATTTTTAAATTTCCGATCTTTGAGAGCAGACTTGATGTTAGAAGCCCACATCACCCAGAGGCTATGTGCTGTTACGCGTGAATGGCAATGTTGGTTGTGGTTGGACTGGATTATTCTGGGCAGAGCCTCAGGACTGGGTTTCTCAAGTGCTGCATTAGCTGCCTCTGGATAGCCTTTTCAAAAGAAGCTCTCAGAGCAATGCTGAGCCCCCTTGGCATCTGTGGACCATCAGTATAGCCTAAAGGTTTGGTTTGGTTTTTTGTCATCCCCTCCCCCATTGAACCCAGGACTTTCTGTATTTTATTTTTTTATTTTGAGACAAGGTCTTGGTAAGTTGCCAAGACTGGCCTCAAACTTGAAATCTTCCTGCCTCAGCCTCCTGAAATGCTAGGATTATAGATTTACTCTGTCCTACCCAGCTAGCCTAAAGCTTTTTAAGGAACAGTTCCCATGAATCTGTATTAGTTTCAGTATTTGGTTTTGGTTTTCTTCTTTTTAAATCTCACTATTTGCCACTGAAATCCCCCAGATATTTCTTTCCGGTCATGTCCTATGGGTAGGTCTGTTCTGTTCCCCAACCCAGCCCCACAGAGATAGTGCCGTTCTGCCTCCCTTCCCTCTCCAGTCATTCTGAAAGTTGTTACTAGCTGAAAATTCCTGGACCACCTTTGCACCACTTCATATTTGAGAATGTCTGCCAAAGCCCCTTTTTTCTTCTCTTTCTTCCTTCCAGTTTCTTGGCAGATCTGATGGACAACTCGGAGCTCATCCGAAATGTGACACTCTGTGGCCATCTCCACCATGGCAAGGTGAACCTCATAGCCTCCTGGGGTGAGGCTTCCTGGAGATTTGGGGTCACGAGGCTGAATATCCTGAGGGTGGGGCCTGGCTCTTCCCGCAACAGGGGAGCCTTGCCAAGCCAGTTGCACACCTGAGCCTGTGTCCCAGTCTAGGCGGACAAGTGGGAGTTGAGCCTCACTCTGGTTCTAGTAAGATTGCATTTCCTGGGGGATACCTGTCCAGAAAAGCTTTTGTCTTTCATTTAAAAATAATCCTGCGATGTCCATGCTAGTCTTGTGCTGTCCCGTAATCCTCCTTGCTCCCTTCTTCTCTTCGTCCCCAAATTGCATGGTGGATTGGGCGCAAGTAGACGGACATAGTAGGCTTGCCTCTGCAGTTGGTGGGTCCTAACCATCTCTCTCCTTTCAGACGTGTTTTGTGGATTGCTTGATAGAGCAGACGCACCCAGAAATCCGAAAGCGCTACGATCAGGATGTAAGTGGGGCTGGCGCGGTTGAGGGGGAGCCATGCGGGGCTCAGGATGTGTTTCCTCCCTTCCGTCACCCTTCCACTCACCAAGTGTGGTGCCGACAGAGTCACGCGTCACTGTCCGATCTCTGTGAAAAGGCCCTGGGAAGACCATTCAGCCTTCTCAGGAGCGCAGAGAATATTACCCGGTGGTATTTTTAGTCACTCTCTTCTGTACTGGGGATCCCTCCTTGGTCATGATACGTCTGACTCTCGTAGTCTGTTGTTTCCTGTCACTGTATTAATTAGTAGTCTGCTCTGTGAATGCCGTACACTGGGGGCTTGTTGTTTTCATGGTAGATTTTAATGTCTGTGAATGAGGCCAGCTGAGGCCCTGGTCTCGGTGAGTAAGTGTTCGGTCTGGGCTGGGCAGACTGAAGGGGCTCCTCGAAGGCCAGGGGTCTCCTTGCAGCACTCCTGAGCCCAGTGCACCTGACGCCTGACGCAGCTCACGCCCCAAACCCGCCGTCTCGTCGCTGTAGGTGCCTGCTGCCTTCAGCCTCTGCCCTCCTGAGGCAGAAACCTGGAGCTGGGAGGGGGGTTGAGACCGACACCCGTCTAGGGAAGGAGTCTGAATGCAGACAGTAACAGCACTTCCTTTTTTCCAGCTCTGCTATACTGACATCCTTTTCACAGAGCAGGAGGTGAGTACACCCTGGGAGATCAGTGCCGCCTGCCCAGACCCACAAGCTGGTTGGTAGGAAACCTTTGAGGACAGCGTTAGGTCTGCACCCACCTGCTCAGTCTGCCCCAGGCCTCCTGTCTCTCTGCTCTTCCTGGTTATCCCCTGGTGCAGGGTAGGATAAAAGTATGGTGAATGTTTTAAGCTCTTAAGAAAAAAAGATTTTTTTTTTCTCTTTTTGGAGACAGGGTCTCGCTATGTATTTCAGGTTGGTGTCGAACTCACTATGTAGCCCAGTCTGGTCTCGAACTCATGGCAGTCCTCCTGCCTCAGCCTCCTGAGTGCTGGGATTACAGGTGTGCACCACCACGCCTGGTCCAGAAAAATTTTATTACAGTAGAAGACACATCGCAATGAATCGCCTGCAAAATCCTCCCCTTGCTTCGCAAACAACACACTCATTCCATCGGCCTTGCCAGTTTCTGCAGCCGCTCTAAAGTCCTCTCTCAGAGTGCCTTTAGCTGCCCTGTCGTGGTTGCCTCAATGTTTTGAATTGATTCAGAATGTTTCCCTTCCGTGGTCATCTTGACTTTGAGGAAGAGCCAGAAGTCGCATGGTGCCAGATCCAGTGACTAAGGTAGATGAGGACACAGTGTCATGTTTTTAGGAGGTGCCTTTCCTTTGGATGGCACTTGAGAGCAGCTGGCAGTGTAGTTTTGATCACATCTCGTAAGGACTCTCAGGAAAGAGGACTCGAGCTGCTTCCGAAAGGTGCAAGAGTGATGGGGTATGTGTTTGAAGGGTGAGCAGTTCAGTGTTTTTTACTATAATAAATTTCTCAAAATGTAAATTGTGATCCCCCTTGTCATCAGGAAGAGAACTGGGGAGGTACAGTGGAGGAAGATAGGGACCCTCCTGTTTCAGCGGATTTCATGTGGCCTAGAAAGGCCCATGCTGAGGGGCAGTGTTGGCCTTTGTAAGGCTGGCCAGGTTTTGTTCTTTTAGTCGCTTCTGCAGCGCACACTGCTTGCCTTCTGCCATGGAGCCGAATTGTGCACAGGGTGTCTTAGTTCCCTTTCACACCCCCACCCCAACCTCCCACCCCATCTCTCAGTCCCCCTCCCCTCTGAGGAAGCTCTGCTTCCCTACTTGCTATTGTCTGTCTTTTATTTTGCTCCTTATTTCTAATTTTGGTTTCTCACATAAGAGAAACCATGGATATTTAAGAAATTAAACGAAGTCATCCTAGAGTCCATGAGACGACTGGGCCCATGGGATGGTCTTCCTGGGGGCAGCTTCTCTGAGATGGCTCCGTCCCCCTTTATTTCTGCCCCCCTTTTCCTAAATGATCACATGGAAGGTTCAAGTATGTAAGTATTTGCTGAAGGGATTTGGAATGGTGCTGGCATGCAATGAACAATGAATGAAGCTGGGGTGCATGGCCATAATCCCAGCACTTGGGAAGCTGAGGCAGGAGGGTTACCATGAGTTTAAGGCTACCCTGGGCTACATAGTGAGTTCAAGGCCAGCCTAAAATACATAGTAAGACCCTGTTTCCAAAACAAACAAAAAAATCAATGAATGTTAGCTATTCTTGTCTTTATATATTTGGGTTGTTTTCTAAATACTTATTTCCTATTATAGTTTTCATAAACTATATATATATATATTTTTTTTGGTGCTGGGTATCGAACTCGGTGTTGCGCTTGCAAGGCAAGCACAAGGCCCTGAGTTCAAACCCCAGCACCAAAAAAAAAAAAAACAAAAAAACAAAAAAAAATGCTAAACTGCTGGGTGTGGTCACATGTGCTTGTAATCCCAGTTACTTCGGAGGCTGAGGCAGGAGAATTGTGAGTTAAGGCCAGTCTGGGATACATAAAGAAACCCTGTGTCACCCCCGCCCCAATTTAGTACTATCCTTGTTCGAAGTGTATGAAGAGGATAAGATTCTAGGACCTTAGACTCCGTCAGGCCTAATAATTGCTTTGCTGTTTTTCTTTTTTCTTTTCCTCTTTTTCTGTAGTGCTAAAGATCAAACCTGGGGCCTTGTGCACGGTAGGCAAGCAGTATATTGCTGAGCCGTACCCCCAGCTCTGTTCATTTTTGTTTTTTTTTTGTTTGTTTGTTTTTTGTGGTGCCGGGGATCGAACTCAGGCCCATCACTGAGCTAAATCCCCAGCCGCTCTGTTCATTTTTTTTTTTGTACTTTTTTATGATTTGAACCAGTTCTACCCCCTCCTTACACACACACACACACACACACACACACCCATCCACCCACCCCCCCCACCCCCAAAGTGTCTGGTCCTCAGGGCTGGATAGGGCCTGGGCAGGGGAGAAGAGGGTGAGGCAGCATGGGCTGTGGCACAGGCGTGGCAATGACAGCCGTCTGCGCCTTTCAGAGAGGCGTGGGCATCAAGAGCACTCCTGTGACGGTGGTCCTGCCAGACACCAAGGGGAAGTCGTACCTCTTCAATATCATGGACACTCCAGGTGAGGCATCCCTGACTTCTGCCCCAGGGCCCATGTCCTTTGCAGGGAGTTGCACGCGTGTGTCCCCTCCCTTCACTCCAAGGAGAGTTTCCCTTAAGGGTCCCCATGGCCTCTAACACATTAGCAGGCATTCTCTTCAGGCTCCCCCTCCCTCCTCAGTACCGCCCTGGAGGAGTCACCCTTTCCAGCCCCCTATGCCCTGCCCTGCTGAGCAGTATCCAGGCCACCTCTGCCCTCCACCTGTGTGGAGGACCACCTTCCTGCCTGGGGTGATGCTCGTGTATCCGTGGGTTGTGCTGTGCCCTCCAGGGTGAAGCCGCCCACCTTCCACCCCCAGGGCTGCTGCATGAAGCCCCCTCTGAGTGTGACTCAGGGGAGGCAAGAAAGGGCCTGTGGGGGCAGAGCTCTGCAGCACCCCAGATCACCCCACACGCCCTGCTGCCCAGGTGGCAGCTCACTTGGCGTTGCCTTTTAGGACACGTGAACTTCTCCGACGAGGTCACGGCCGGCCTGCGGATCTCTGACGGCGTGGTCCTGTTCATCGATGCTGCCGAGGGGGTGAGTAGCCCCGTGCCCTGAGTCCTCCTACCATGATGTTCCCACATCAGCCGCAGGCACTGAGCAAGCTGGGAGCAGGGACATAAGCATTGTGGGACGAGGCTCTGGTGTGCTCCGAGCCAGCAGCAGGTGACGGTCCCCTGCTCCCTGTCACTGAGGCTGAGTGCTGGGGCCCACAGCGGTCCAGGAAGCACCAAGACAGAGAAGAACATAGAGGAGCATGAGGGAGGAGCCATAGTCATATAAATGGATTTTAATTAAAAGTTCATGAGTGTCTGGGAGATAGGAATTAAGAGGCCGGGGTGTCTGATAAAAGTTGAAAGATGGGCAACTTGACCAACCTCATTTGTGTCATTCCCGGCAAGAGCCAGCAGAGGGAGCCAGAATCATCTATTTGAATTGAACTTCTGGGAATAATTTCACAGAGCAGAATGCTGCATGAATAGTACAAGGAACTCACCCTAGTTGCTTTGTAATTCCCTTACACATTCACCTGTGTGTGGCTTTCCCCTTTGAGCCATTTGAAAGGAAAATCATGCATGTAACCACTGTGCAGTCCCGTGATTCAGGAAGTCTCACCCTGACATAGCACTGTTGCTCTGGTGAAGCTCACTGACACCCCGGGGTACCCTGATAGAGCCCATGCTGCAGGCAGTGGGCACTGGTGTGCTTGGGCCTTTCCACTGCAGCTGCTCTTATCTTTGCTGGGTCTCACGCGGCTGGCAGTTTTGGGAGAGACTCATGCATTGCGGGATTAATTTCGGGTTACTTTGTCAGGAGTCTACCCAGGTAACGGGGAGCACGGGGTATCTGCTCACCCTGTAGTCAGTGCCGTTAACTTCAGTCGCTTGAGCAAGGCAGGTTGGCTGTCTTTCTCCAGGGTGAAGTTGCTGTTTCCCCTTCATAACAAGTACTTCATGGGACAGTAACTTTCGGTATTCTGTTCTGTAACAAACTTTCCTTCTCATTTTACCGTCCTTTGATGGTTCTTGGGTTTTGTATCTATGATTGTTGCAAATAGGGATGTATCATTGTTTCTTTCTTTTTTTCTTTTTTAATGGTACTTGGGATTTTGCCCAAATGGTGTCACTTGGGATGCACTGAGCTACATCCCCAGCCCTTTCTTTAATATTTTTATTTTCAGACAGGGTCTAAGTTGCCTAGACTGGGCTTGAAAGCAATCCTCCTGCCTCAGCCTCTCTGAGTGCTGAAATTGCAGACGAGGCCCACAATGCCAAGCTACTTTTTATTTCTTCCATATTTATTGGTTGGAGTACTGTCACTCACTGGTTTGTGCCCAGTATGGCCTATTCGGTGGGTCCTAACCTGTTACTGCCCTCACGTCTCAGAGCTCTCCAGGTCCTGACATGGCTGATGAGTCCTTCGGCCTGGCTCTTCATTCCCTGGACCTGCCTTGTCCTATAGGCTCTTCCTGATTTTCTTTCTTTTTTTTTCTTGTTGTTGTTGTTGCTGGGGATTGAACTCAGGTCCTTGTGCTTGCTAGACAAGCACTCTAACCACTGAGCTAAATCCCCAACCTTTCTTCTTGACTTTCTGGCACAAAAAAACATTCTCATCTTGCACTGTCCTTTGTCAAGAAACCTTCTCCAAGTGGGGGCTGATATTAGAAGCAGACATCTGGGTGGTGAGCCAGGCGTGGTGGCATGCATTTGTAATTCCAGCATTCTGGGAGGCTGAGGCAGGAAGATTGCAGGTTTGAGCCCAGCCTGGGCAATTTAGTGACACCTTGCCTCAAAATAAAAATACAGAAAAGGACTGGGGCTGTGAGGAGGGAGCTCAGTGTGGAGGCGGAGCTCAGTCAGAGGTCCAGATGTGCTCTTCACGGCTGGGGGTAGCAGTCCTGGGCTGGCATAGCCGGACGCCCCACCCCACCCAGCTGCCTGCGAGTACCCCAACTCCATGCCTGTGTGCTAAGACCACGTGCTCAGGGCTGGGCCTGTAGCTCAGTGTGAGTGCTTGTGAGGCCCAGGTTCATCCCCAGCACCATAGACCAAAGAAAAGAAAGAGGAAAGAGCAGCGTTGGCTCTGCCCTAGTACTGAGCAGCCTGGTCCAGCCTCTCTGGGTGCCCGCCCCTTGGGTCCTCAGGCCCTTCCTGCACCAGTGTCGCAGCAGCAGCTGCTTCCCGCCACATCCCACCTCTGAGCTTTATCCCCAGGTGATGCTGAACACAGAGCGGCTGATCAAGCACGCAGTGCAGGAGAGACTGGCCGTCACCGTGTGCATCAACAAGATCGACCGGCTGATCCTGGAGCTGAAGCTGCCACCCACCGATGCCTATTACAAGCTACGCCACATCGTGGACGAGGTCAATGGGCTGATAAGGTGGGGTGCTATCCTCTGGGCCACTGGCCTTAGATGTCTTGACTTTACCCTGAGAGCCCCTGGGGCGGCTCTACGAGTTTCCTGGCATGTGCCAAGGAGTGTGGCAGGCACTGTGAGGGGCACATCGTGGGCCTCATCAGTTTAGGGTCACAGGCACCACCTGAGCTCCAGGGTCGTCTCGTCCTCACCACATGCGTGCCACGTAGAATTGGACAGATTCCTGAGGCTCAGTTTTTGCTTCTGTGAGAAAAGAGTGGCTTTTGTTTGATGGGGTGTTCTGAGGAACCCTACAGATCCTTGGCGCAGGGCCCTTCACACAGCGCGCACCTTACAGCACCAGATCACTGGAGATCTTGGCTGCTGGCGTCTCGGGACATGAGTGAGTGCACTTGGGGGCGTCACTGTCCCTGAGGCTGCACCAGTTGCACAGCCGGGTTGCTTTGGGGCTCACACCAATGAGTGTAAGCGATGGGTCCTAGAGCCTGGCATGGAGAGGCACTGGGACATCCTGAGACCCCTCAAATGGCTGGGCAAGGCCTCCGCGGAGAGTCTGCTCTCCACTTGGCCTGGGGACGCTGTGTAGCCTGAGCTGCTGTCCAGTGAGGTGGGGGATGAGAGAGAGCTAAATCCTGATCTGCCAAGATAGGCAATCCAGAAGCTCTGTTTCAAACCCCTAAATAAGGCAGGCCTGGGCTGGGGGTTTAGCTCAGTGGTTAAAGTGCTTGCCTTGCAAGCACAAGGACCTGAGTTCGATCCCCAGCACCAAAAATAAATAAATAAATAAATAAATAAATAAATAATAAGGCAGGCCTGGCATTGTGGTACAGCCTATAATCCCAGCAGTTGGGGAGGCTGAGGCAGCTTGGCGATCTAGTGAGCCCCTGTCTCAAAATTTAAAAAAGTGTTAAGACTGTAGGTTCAATCCCCAGTACCACAGAAATAATTAAAAAGAAAGAGCACCTTTTCTTTTTGAACTGCGGAGGATGGGACCCAGGGCCTGCACATGCTAGGCAAGTGCTCTACTACTGAGCTACACCCAAGCTCTAAAAACAGCTTTAAGAGAGTTGACAGCAGTTGCTTCTGGGATTGTAACTTCGGGGTGGGCTGGAGGGGTGGGGAACAGTTCTTCAGAAGCTGATACTTTCCCTTCTGCATTAGGGATTCCATGAGGCAGCATAGTGTGAAGGCAGAAGTTGTGGCTTTGCCCCTGTGTACAGCTAGTTTTCTTACCAGTGTTAGCAAACTGAGGGTGCTTGTGGCTTCTGCGAGACTTCTGGGGCTGGAGGTTCAGGGTGGGTTAGGGTTAGAGCACAGGCCTGAGGGGCCCTAGGTTCACTCCCCACCACTGAAAAAAAGATTAAGAAATTAAAGTTGTTGGGCGTAGTGGTGAATACCAGCATTCTAGGAGACTGAGGCAGGAGGATCACAGGTTCTAGTCCAGCCTGAGAAAATGAGCAAGTTAGCAAGACCTTGTCTGAATAGATCTAGGCATGGTGGTGCACACCTATAATCCCAGCACTCGGGAGGCTGAGGCAGGAGAATCACTTCGTGGGGTGGTCTGTTTTGTTTTTTTTCTGTGGTTTTTTTTTTTTTTTTTTTTGAGACAGGGTTTCACTATATAGTTCAGGGTGAATCTGAACTCACTATGTAGCCCAGGCTGGCCTCAAACTCACAGCGACCCTCCTGCCTCAGCCTCCTCAGTGTTGGGATTACAGGTGTGCACCACCTCGCCCAGCAGGGCTCACATGTAATTCTGCCCCATGTCCCTGGGCCTCTGTCTGTCTGTGCTCGGGCTCCCTGTCTGTCCCGTGTGATCGGCCTTCCGAGGCTGTGCAGCCGTTGCAGCTCTGACCAGTCCTGTCCTCCCAGGAGCTGGGAGCAGCCCTGCCATGTCCCTTTCTCTCGGAGTCTGTGTGGGCCTGCTGGGCTGGAGCAAGCCTGAGCGAGGGAGCGAGCAGCTGTGTGCCAATGTCGCCATCATCCTGGGGGGGGCGCCTGCCTGTGTGGCCAGCCTGGCTCACCCTCCCTCTCTCGCAGCATGTACTCCACCGATGAGAATCTCATCCTCTCCCCACTGCTGGGCAACGTCTGCTTCTCCAGCTCCCAGTACAGCATCTGCTTCACACTGGGCTCCTTCGCCAAGATCTACGCCGACACCTTCGGTAAGCATGGCCTCCTGTTCGACCTTTGGGGTTGACTCTGGGTCACGGTGCCCTGCTGGGGAGGGAGCCTTCTGTCACCGTAACTGTCACATCCAGGGCTCTGTGGGGCCCAGACCCTTTCTCCAAGCTGAGCAATTTGTAAACAGTAGAAAAAGAAAAGTGAAAAGGAAGAAATGAAAGAGGAGGCTCATTTTAGAAGTAAAAGTGCCTCCTGGAGTCAGGCCGTATATGAAAGAGGGAGGACCATGCCCAGAGGTGGAGGTTCTCTTCCTGTCATGGGCTCTCATTTTCCATCCAGCTGGACCTGGGCACCTGTGGATTTGAGAACTGGGAACTCACATCAGTGTGCAGGCCCTGCTGGCCGCCCAGCTTCCCCCAGGGCCTTGCTGGCTTCCACACCTGCCTCACAGGTCACCTCCAGCCACACAGCGACTGTGCCTGGTGCCTCGCGTGTGGGTGCTGTGCTTCCTAGAGGGTGCTGATGTCCCCACCTACAGAGCCAAGGGGACTGATCCTGCTCTCAGGAGCTCACACCACATAGGTGTTGTCCTCCCTCAGGTGTACACCTTTGCTGCCATGACAGAAAAGACATTGAAAACTTGGTCTTCAGCCAGGCATAGTGGTACACACCTGTAGTCCATCTCAGCTACTTGAGAAGCTGAGGCGGGAGGATCGCAAGATCAAGGCCAGCCTGGGTACTTAGCGAGAGCTTGCCTCAAAATAAAGTTTGGAAAGGGCTGACCATGTAGCTCAGCACTCCCTCAGTTTAGCCCCCAGTACTGAAAGTAAATAAAGGAGGGGTGGGGGTGAGCAGTGGGCGGAATTGATCTGAGCAAGTTTGTGCTTCTCTCTGTGGCCTTGTGTCCCTTTGTAATTGTGACGTAGAGGTGCTTGGGTTTCTGTTAGGAATGACCTTGTGCCTCAGAGCCACTGTTAGTTTATGAAGAAGCCGGTGTCGCCCTGTGGACTTCAGAAGTCAGCACTGAAGGGCAGGTCAGAGGTCACAGGTCTTGCCCTCTGTTCCCACATGGCACAGAGCCTCTCAGAGGATTTCAACTCCAGGATGCACATGCACCGCGCTGCCAAGTCCACGCCGGGTCCTCTTGCAGGCTGAGCCACCTGCTTCTGGAGCCTCCTGGGCACCCGGAATCTCTCAGGGCAATTGGTTCAGGGCCGGCGGGCAGGAAGGGACCGCGAGGCAGTAGAGAGAAGGCAGTGAAGGAGCTGTTGCCCCAGCAGATGCATCTGGCAAGAATGGGGGCAGGGCTGGGGATCCCAGGTACTGTATCCTGCAGACGTTTAGGAGCTGCTCAGTGGCAGGGCATGTCCCACGGCTGTGATGGACAGGTGGCGTGCTACAAGGGCTGCCCAGGTGGACGTTGCTGACAGACACAGGACTGCAGGTGTTGGTAGGGCTGCAGAGGAGGAGACGATGCCATGGGGAGGCACGTGCTCCGTGAGTGGTTAGGAGCCCGGGGGAGTGCTAGGCCCTCCAGCAGGCGTTTGGGAACCTGGCCTGGGACTGGGCATGTGGCCCTGGCCCCGTGTGTAGTGACTGAGGTGCAGGCGACATCGTGATTGTGGGGGTGGGGAGGCTCCAGCTCGCAAGCCAGAAGGGAAGGACATGGTCTTGAGCCAAGTTGGGGAGGAGAGGGCTCTGGAGTTCTGGTGGAAGGAGGAGGTGGCTGCAAGTAGCCGCTGAGTGGTCTGCTTTGGGAGCTGTGGCTCAGAAGATCTTCATTCGGTTTTTTTTGGTGGTGCCGGGGATCGATCTTCATTCGGTTTTGAAAGCCGCAGTTGTGTGGCTCCATCTGGCCAGGACTTAGTGTGACTGCATTGTTAGCTGGTAGAAGATGACCCCAGGTCGCTTTGGTGCTTTTCTGGGAAGCCTGGGTGACTGGCCCCTGGGTTAGGGCTCATGGGAGGTGGTGACTTGTGGCACAGGGCAGGGTGGAACTCGCAGCTGGATTCAGGAGGCTCTAAGGAAGCGTGGAGCTGCGCTCCTGGGAAGGGCAGTTTGGGTGCAGATGGTGTGTGCCAGGTGGCTGAGCCCATTTCCTCAGGACCCAGCTCACCACAGCCCCCCTGCAGAGCAGAGTCCTGGCTTCCTGCTTGGGCTCCAGCATGGCTGTTTGCTTTGCCCTGGCCTTTCCTTTGTGCCTCAATGTCCCTGGCTGCCTGGCTAGAAGGAAATGTCTGGGCCCCAGAAAGGAGAGTACTAAGACTCCTCAGCCCTGGACCCATTTAGCGCCTGAAACAGAATCTCGTTGAAACAACACTGTGCTAGGTAGATGTAATTATGTACCTTCTTCTGCAGGTGACATTAATTACCAGGAATTTGCTAAAAGACTCTGGGGTGACATCTACTTCAACCCTAAGACGTGAGTAAAGTGTGGGCGATCTGTTTCCTAAAGCTTGGCAGATAGGCGTCTGAAGTGAAACCGCTTTCACTCTGCACACGCCCTGCTGTGCTTCTGAGGAGGCTGTGGCTGCGAGAAGCCGCTTCCCCGAGGTCTCGGGGCTCAGCTTGGCCATGAGGGTGTCAGCACCTTGGGTCCGCCCTGGGCTCTGTCTTTGGAAACTGAGATAACAGCACGGTCCTCCCCTCGGCCGCTGCTCAGACTCAGGACCTTGGGCTCGGCAGTGCCGCCTCTCCTGGTCACGGGGAACACATCTCTCTCCGTAGGCGCAAGTTTACGAAGAAGGCCCCGACTAGCAGCTCCCAGCGGAGCTTCGTGGAGTTCATCCTGGAGCCCCTCTACAAGATCCTGGCACAGGTGAGCTCAGACTGCGAGCTTGGCCTTCTGCCCTGCTGAGCACAAGGTGCCCCGTCACCAGCTGAGGACACAGTGACCCTCTCTTGGATCCAGGGCACTTTGCTGCTCCTGATGTCAGCTGTACTGTTGGACTCCGGGGCAGGCGGGGAGGCAGGAAGAAAGGGCACACCTAGAGAGTGACACAGCCAGCTCGTATGACACCAGAACTTGTCATCCCAGTCACGGGAATTACTTTTGGGTAAAATCGTGGAAGCCTTTTCTTGGTTATTTGTATGCAGTTTAACAAACAGAGCAACATTACAGCATTGTTTATAACTGAGTGAAAAGAAAAAACCGGAAGAAAGTTACATTTTCATCTGTGAAGATCTTACTAAATGAATTTTGGTACATCCCTTAAAATATTTTACAGCCATTGAAAAGAATGGCTACATGTAGCCTAAACTCCCTGCTACTTGGGAGGCTGAGGTAGGAGGAGTAGAAGCTTGAGCCCAGCCTGGGTAATTTAGCAAGATCCTGTCTCAGTCAGTCAATAAAGTAAAAAAAGGGGGGTTGGGGCTGTAACTGGGTAGTGGAGCCCTTCCTGGCGTGCCTTGAGGCTTGGACGTGATCCTCAGCACCACAGGAGGAAAGGGGTGGGGAGGGACAGCATGGAAGGAAAGAAAAGGAGGGAAGAAAGGAGAGAAAAAGACTGGCTATGTAGGCTTGGTGATGTTTGTTGGCATGTGTGAGTGTGTGTGTAGCATTTGTCAGGTGGAGAAGACCTGGCAGAATGGGGAAGGGTGTGGCTGGACTTCTGAGGTTTTCCCAGAAAAATGGTGACACATCCTAGATGCATGAATGTGTGCTACCCAAGGCTGGGGGCAAGCAGGAATCTTCACTCGGCCTCTGCTCTGTCCTGACTCATGCGGTGCCCAGTGAATGAGCACCTGATCTCAGTTCTGGCCTCAATGAGCACCTCGCCCAGTTCAGGTGCAGGCCCAGGTGTGGGGGTGTGGCCATCCTGGGACACCAAGACCAGCGAAGCAACAGGGCAGAATAACAAAACAGCAGTGCCGGCAAACTATCTCCCATCAAGCCTGAACGGATTAATAAAGGAAATTTATAGAACCTGCCTGGGTAAAGGCTGTGAGTCTGCTAGGGTGATTTAGCCTGGCCCTGTCCAGCTGGATGGACTGGCTGCTAGGTGGCCTTTTTTGGTTCCTTCCTGGGTGATGTGTCAATCTGCACTCCCTCACCAACAAGGGAGCGGTGCTGCTTCTCCGCCACCAGGGGGCAGCACTGTGGTGCACGAGGGGAGTCAACCAAGTCAGCGCCCAGCCTGTGGAGGGCACGCAGGTGCCAATGGCTCCTGGAGCCTCCCTGGGGAGGGGTCGGGGCAGCAGCTCCTTGGCTTGCCCTCTGGCCTCCTGTCCTCTGCAGCTGACCTAGTGTCCTGCGTGTGCAGGTGGTAGGTGACGTGGACACCAGCCTCCCGAGGACCCTGGACGAGCTCGGTATCCACCTGACCAAGGAGGAGCTGAAGCTGAATATCCGGCCCCTGCTCCGCCTAGTCTGCAAGAAGTTCTTCGGCGAGTTCACAGGTGACAGAGCTAACCCCCGGTGTCGCCTCGTCTGCCCCGCTGCAGCGTCTGTCCCTTCAGCTCTCTACCTGCACGGGGCTCTCGGCCACCCTCTGGCTGTGATGTGGGCCGTGTCCAGCCGCCCTCCTGAGCTGGGGTCTCACCCGCAGGAGTGCATGTGGGAAGGCAGAGGGCCCTGGCTCCGAGTTCCGGCTGTTGGAGGGGTGGTGGCAGAAAGGTGGGAGCCTAGGGACAGCCCAGGCCGGGACTCGAGGACGCAGAAGGTCAGGAGAGCACCAGGCTGGCTGGAAAAAGACTGAACTTGGAGGCACAGTGGCCCTTTCGTTGGGTGCCTCGGCCGCTTAAAGCTTCTGTGGCTGATTTCTCATCTGTAAAGTCCAGGGTCTTCTCAGCAGTGTGAGTCCAAGGGGAACTGTCTGAACCCAGGCACAAAACTTGTGGTTTGTTTTGGGGTTTATTGGTTTTCTTTGTTTTTTGTTTTTTTGGTGCTGGGGATTGAACCCAAGGCTCACACGTGCTGGGTGAGTGCTCTGCTATTGAGTCACTCCCGTAGTTTGGGCACAAAGCTCGATGCTCGTGCTGGGCCGGCCCAGTCTGGGATACTTGGCACCAACTCAGAGCAGGCCTGGTAGGCAAGGGTTGGCACAGGGCCCACCTGTGATCCCAGCTTCTTGGGAGGCCGAGGCAGGAGGGTTTGCAAGTTGAAGGCCAGACTGGGCAACTTAAGAAGACCTTGTCTCAAAATAGAAAATCTTTAAAAGCACTGTAAAACAAAAAACAAAAAAAACAACAGACATGTCCATCTCAACTTGCTAGTGAGCATTGTGCCCCACCCTTTCGGTGTTTTGAGACAGGCTCTGTAGCTCAGGCCAGCCTTTCATGATTATCCTGCCTCAGCCTTCTGAGTGCTAGGATTACACGCTGTCCACCACCCTGGCTGAGGCTCTCTTGTGTGGTTTATCGATCTTCAGGAACACAGGAGAGAGCTCAGGGAGCATCCTCAGGAGGTAGGGACAGCAGAGCTGGACGCTGACTTAGAGCTGTGGGTGCTCAGTCCGTGTCGAGTCTCTGGCCATGGGTTATTATAGCTCCTCAGGCTCTTAGTAGCTGAGCTCCAAGGAACCCAAACTCTGATATCCACCTCCCATGCCTCCCTGACCACAGTGTGGCCCCATCTTTCATCCTCACCCTGGAGACAGCATCGCTCCCTAGAACCAGGGTTCCGTGGTTCAGGAGTGGAAGCCCAGGCTCCTCGTGGCACTGTGGAGCCCGGTGTACAGCATGGCTGTCTCTCCCCAGGTTTTGTGGACATGTGTGTGCAGCACATCCCATCCCCGAAGGTGGGCGCCAAGCCCAAGATCGAGCATACCTACACAGGCGGTGTGGACTCGGACCTCGGTGAAGCCATGAGCGACTGCGACCCAGATGTAAGGAACGTGGACACTGAGTTTGGGTTATTGGAATGGTGCTGTCCTCCCCGTGAGCAGTGTCCAGTCTGAATTGGAAGCCTGGTGTCGGCACCAGCCGTGCGGCCTTGGGAGGCTGCCCAGGCTGCCCAGCTCTCAAGGCCTGGGGCTATGACCTGGGGTGGACAGGCGTGCAGCTGCTTCCCCACCACCACCTTATCCCTCTCATCTCTCTCTTCTCCCTCTCCCTTTCTCCCTCTCCCTCTCTCCCCTTCCCCCACCCTTCCCCCTCCTCCTCCCTTCCCCCTCCCCCTTCCTCTTCTCCTTCTCTTTCCCTCTCCCCCCATTTCCCTCTTCTC
Organism: Hystrix cristata; assembly: GCA_004026905.1. Classification (NCBI taxonomy): domain Eukaryota; kingdom Metazoa; phylum Chordata; class Mammalia; order Rodentia; family Hystricidae; genus Hystrix; species Hystrix cristata. The sequence continues at coordinate 120,251 of PVJO010000740.1, read as the reverse complement.
TCCCTCCCTCTTCCTCTCCCAGTCCCCTTACATGTCTCCTGTGGAACCTTCATACAAGGAGGCTGGAACATGGCATGGGCGCTCCCTGGGCAATTCCCCCTCTTCCTTGGGTCCTGGCTCTCTGTATTGCTGGCAGGGGAGATGGGGACTGGTGTTGGCTGTGGTGTCCAAGGTTGAAGCTGCATCCCATACTCCTCCAGGGCCCGCTGATGTGCCACACCACCAAGATGTACAGCACAGATGATGGAGTCCAGTTCCATGCCTTTGGCCGGGTGCTGAGCGGCACTATCCATGCTGGGCAGCCCGTGAAGGTGCTAGGGGAGAACTACACCCTGGAGGATGAGGAGGACTCGCAGATCTGCACCGTGGGCCGCCTCTGGATCTCAGTGGCCAGGTACTACAGCCTCCTGGCCAGGCAACAGGAGCTGCTGGGCTCCACCCAGGGAGGGGAAATAGCCCTCCCTCAGCAGGTCTTTGGCTTTGGTTCTCACCCAGGGTCACTGGGGGCAAAGAGAAGCTTCTGTTGGGTTAATGCCAATGGCCTGGCCTTTATGTTTGGGTGGCTGGAATGGATTATATTCTCCTATGTCCCTGAAGTCACAACCTTCATGTTTCTTCCTAAACCTAAAAAAAATTGCTTCCTAACCTCCACCATCCCTGACCAAAACAGAAGGCTTGAGGCAGCTTGTTGGCGCCTGCTGTATCCCTGCACTCAGGAGGTGGAGGCAGGAGAATTGCAAGTTCAAGCCCAGCCTGGGCAACTTAGTGACTTATCAAGACCCTTTCTCAGAAAGGGGGTGAGAGTATCAGCTCAGTGCTGGGCCCTAGATTCAGTCCCCAGTGCTGAAAAAAAAACTCTTCCTTGATCACTGTAGCAGGGCCTCTGGGTGTGGTCAGCCCACAAGTTGAGGTCTGCTCCTCTGCCATCCCCTCATGTGGCTGTTCTGCCTCAGAGGTGAGCCCATTTCCTCCTCCAAATCCACCATGTTCTCTGTAAGCCAAAGGGAACCAGAGAGCTGGGCAGGTGGCGACGTCTCCTGTTGCTGGTATCCGTGACCACCGACACTGAGCAGTGGCTCTGCACCAGGAGTCTCTGGCGGCAGCCAGATCTGCCCGTGGCGTCCCCTTCCGCACACTGTCATGTGTGTGGCCGTGGGTCCATCTCTGCTCCTCTCCCTGCCTGCGTGTATCCGTGTGCTCACCCTGCTCTGCCTCAGGGTGGTCAGTGTGATTTTACGGAACGGCTCCTCCACTGAGCCCCCTGGCTGTCGTTCCAGGTATCACATCGAGGTGAACCGTGTTCCTGCGGGCAACTGGGTTCTGATCGAAGGGGTCGACCAGCCGATTGTGAAGACAGCGACCATCACTGAGCCCCGAGGCAATGAAGAGGTAGTGTTTCCCAGTGGCTTGGGCCAGAGGCTCACGAGAGCTGCAGCAGATGGTGCCCTAGGCAGCAGAACTGTGGGCTCCAACCTGGGGTTCCTGCCCCTGCTCTGGACCCGGCACAGATCCGCCTGCTGAGTTTGGCCCTGCTGGGTTTTCCCATGCTCCGCTCAGGTGTTAGGAACGTTGCTCTCTTCTCTGCTTTGCTCCCCCAAAATGTGGACATTAATGTCCCCTGGGAGTGCTGGCCCTTGGCAAGGCCCCGCGCTCCTGTCTCATGAGGCCCGGCCCTCACCTGCACCTTGGCTCCCAGGCTCAGATCTTCCGGCCCTTGAAGTTCAACACCACATCTGTGATCAAAATTGCTGTGGAGCCAGTCAATCCCTCTGAGCTGCCCAAAATGCTTGACGGCCTGCGCAAAGTGAACAAGAGCTACCCGTCCCTCACTACCAAGGTATGTTGGGCTGGGGCTGCCTCGCATGGCTTTCCTGTGAGTTACTGTCGTTTGGGGACAGGGCAAAACCCATGTGTGTGTTCCCCAGTTTCTTCACAAAGAGAACACATGCCTCAGGGCACGTACTTCCTCTTGGTGTTCTGATCCTGTGTACTCTCTGAAGCCCAGCAGTCTGCCTTTCTGAGTAGCTGCCAGGTTTGGGGGGCTGACTCCTGTCTGTGGACACAGAGTAGAGTTTGTCCCTAAATGGCTAATGACCCAGCATAGTGGTGTACACCCATCATCCCAGCACTCGGAGGGACTGAGGCAGGAGGATTGTAAGTTCAAGCCCAGCCTGGGCAACTTTGCTGCTTAGCAAGACCCTGTCTGTAGCTAAAAAGAGCTGGGGATGTTGTTTAGTGCGAAGGCTACGGGTTTAGTCCCTACTGCGGCAAAAAGCAGAATGCTAAGGTAGGGACCGGACTGGTGACTGCATGCCTGTCGCACGATGCTGAGGGTCCAGGTGCTGCCCTCAGAGCCGTCCAGAAAGGCTGGACTGGGCAAGGCCATGACCAGGATGCGCGTTGCAGGTGGAGGAGTCGGGTGAACACGTGATCCTGGGCACTGGCGAGCTGTACCTGGACTGTGTGATGCACGACCTGCGGAAGATGTACTCGGAGATCGACATCAAGGTGGGCGCCCTCCATGGCTGCCCAGTCCTGACTGCCACGGGAGATGGGCTGGGGCTTCAGGAGGAGCACGCTTTGCACTGCTGCCTCAGGGAAGGGTTCAGAGGACAGCTTCGCTGCTGGCGGTGACCCTCAACACGGGGCTGAAGTCAGGGCTTCTGGCCAGTCGTTCTTGGTCCTTTCCAAGGAGGAGACTCACACAGCCCGTGGCAGTCAGGGCTCCAAGGGGTTCAGGGAGAGTGGGGCTGGCACTCCTGGATCCATCATCAGGTGCCCTGTGCCTCTCCAGGTCCTGAGTGAGACGTAGCTGAGAGGAGGACGTGGGTCTTGGGCAGCAGCCACGTACACGTACTGGGGCACTGAGAGTAGCATGCTCAGCCTGGCAATCCCACAGGCCCCTGGCTCCTTCCTTGAGCACAGCTTCTTCCTGCCTCTTGTGCCTGTCACTTAAACTGTCCGAGGCTGGCTTCTCGTGTCCTCTCAGGCCCTGCAGCTTTATTCTTCACTAGATCAGGTGTCACCTCCTGACTCTGCTCCTTGCCAGGTGGCTGACCCGGTGGTCACGTTCTGTGAGACAGTGGTGGAAACATCCTCCCTCAAGTGCTTCGCTGAGACGCCCAATAAGAAGTAAGCTGGAGGCCAGGCCTGGGGGTGCACCAGGCCAGGGATCCCCGGTTCCAACCCAGCCTGGACTTTGTCTCAGAATTAAGAAGGGCTGGACGTGTGGCCCAGCGCAAAGGCCTGGGTTCAGCCTCAGTGCTACAGACAGAGAAGGGAGCTGGAATGCAGCACTGAGGACCCTCCCCTGGACTCCCAGAGAGCTTCGCAATCCCAGTTCTGTCGTGTGACCATCCTACAGCCTGCCCCACACCTTAGTGTTTATCTTTCCTTTTTATTTGTTTGTGTGGTGTGTGCCTTACACATGCTAAGCATGTGCTCTACCACTGAGCTGTACCCCAAGCTCAGCCTTTTTAGAAAGCAGCAGCTTAGGGGTTGGGGATTTAGCTCAAGTAGTAGAACGCTTGCCTAGCAAGCTCAAGCCCCCGAGTTCAATCCCCAGCACTGCCCCCCGCACCAAAAAAGTAGCATCCTGAAATGAAAGAAGATGGGATGTGGCCTCTGGTCTGCCCGCCACAGCCCACGCCAACATGGCCTCCCCCCGCCACCTTCACAGGGGAGCCCTAAAGTCCTGAGGCCGCCCTTCACACCTGTGTCCTTCCTGCCAGGAACAAGATCACTATGATCGCCGAGCCTCTGGAGAAGGGCCTGGCTGAGGACATTGAGAACGAGGTGGTACAGATCACGTGGAACAGGTGGGCATGCACTCTGTCCCCAGGTGGGGTCACCGCCACCTCCAGGTCGCTGACACCGTGTGCGCTTGGGGAGACGTGTTCAGAACCAGCAGTGCAGAGCTGCCCGACGCTCCTCCCTCCCCAGGAAGAAGTTGGGCGAGTTCTTCCAGACCAAGTATGACTGGGATCTTCTGGCCGCCCGCTCCATCTGGGCCTTTGGTCCCGACGCCACTGGACCCAACATCCTGGTGGACGATACCCTGCCCTCAGAGGTATGCAGAGCTGAAGGAGCTGTGTGACCCATGCGTGGCTCCTGGGGCAAAAGCTGCATGTGTCTGTCCTCTCCCTAGAAGTCTCCGCCCCATAGCACTGCCCCCAACCTCCAAGCTGGCCTGTACTACTGGAGCCTCTAAACAGCCTGCGTCTCTCTGCAGGTGGACAAGGCCCTCCTGGGCTCCGTGAAGGACAGCATCGTGCAAGGCTTCCAGTGGGGGACCAGGGAGGGGCCCCTCTGCGACGAGCGTAAGTCCCCACGCCAGCTTCCCCTTCTCCCTCTGTCCCAGGGCCACCATTTGGTACCTCCTAGAAATAGTCATTTCTAGACTGGCACTTGGCCTTGTTCCTGAGAAGAGTCTGTCTTGGTTGTGTTTGAGGGACACTATCCACAGGATGAGCCGGGCATGATGGCACACACCTGGCACCCCAGCACTCTGGGAGGCAGAGGCAGGAGGATCACACGTTCAAGCCCAGCCCAGGCAACTTGGTGACTTAGTGAGATCCCATCAAAAATAAAATGTATAAAAAGGGCCAAGGGGTATTGGGGATTTAGCCCAGTGGTAGAGCGCTTGCCTAGCAAGCACAAGGCCCTGAGTTTGATCCCCAGCATCACCACCCCCCAAAAAGGCTGAGCATGTAGTTCATAGAAGGTTTTGGGTTGGATTCTCACTACTGCAAATAAAAAAGGACCCAGATGAGGCTTTGTGGGACCAAATGCGCAACTTCCGGAAACTGTTCTGCATCCAGAACACTTGCCAGTCTCCAGAAAGAGCAGGTAGCTCCCCACATCCTCCCTGGAGCAGGTTCTGCCACAGGCCCTTGAGCTGGGTTGCCCACCGTCCACTCATGGTTCCTGTGGCCATGAGACCCCGGCCCTTCTGCCCTGGTCCTCGGCAGCTGTCCTGTCTTCTCCTCCCAGTGATTCGCAACGTGAAGTTTAAGATCCTGGATGCTGTGGTGGCCCAGGAGCCCCTGCACCGGGGCGGGGGCCAGATCATCCCCACGGCCAGGAGGGTGGTCTATTCTGCCTTTCTCATGGTAAGGGGTGGCTGAGGGGCGTGGGGGGCCCTTGGAGCTAGGGACCTGGGAACTTTTTTCTCTGGCTCTGAGCCTGGTCCTTGCCTGCTGCAGGCCACACCCCGGCTGATGGAGCCGTACTATTTCGTGGAGGTTCAGGCACCTGCAGACTGCGTGTCTGCCGTGTACACCGTCCTGGCCCGGCGTAGGTGAGCAGCCTTGTGTGGTGGGGCGGCCTGGGGAATTGGGGGCAGAGGGGCCTGGAGCCGGCTGCTCACAACTCCATGGGGTGCCACCCGGGAGCCCAAGCCTGGTCTGCCCTCCAGTCTGCATCCTCATTGCTCCTCCCTCGCTGGTAACTCGGGGCAGTGGTGCACTTGGGAACAGCAGAACCCAGACATATCTGGGCTTTCTGCATCTGTGCCCTGTGAGCTCAGCCCTTGGCAGGACTAAGGACCAAACCCAGGGCCTTCTCAGAGTCACATCCCCAGCCTTTCTGTTCTTTGAGATAGTATCTCACTAAATTGCCCAGGCAGGACTCAAACTTGGGATCCTCCTGCCTTGACCTCCCAGCATGCACCACCACACCCAGCATGGGACCCAACCTTTTCTTCTTGTCTCAGGGGGCACGTGACTCAGGACGCACCCATCCCAGGCTCCCCCCTCTACACCATCAAAGCTTTCATCCCAGCCATTGACTCCTTCGGCTTCGAGACCGACCTCCGCACTCACACACAGGGCCAGGCCTTCTCCCTGTCCGTCTTCCACCACTGGCAGGTGAGGGCGCAGGGCTGGTGCCTCTTGGCCCCACCTCTGGGCTGGGACCCCTCTGAGCTGCTCCTCTGGGTGTTCTGGGGGAGTGTCCTGCCCAGGTCTAGAGGAGTCTGCCACCACCTCGTGCCTTCCAGATCGTACCTGGCGACCCCTTGGACAAGAGCATTGTCATCCGGCCCCTGGAGCCACAGCCAGCCCCACACCTGGCCCGGGAGTTCATGATCAAGACGCGGCGCAGGAAGGTGTGTGTTCCTCGAGCTGCTGCCCCCAGCCTGGCTCCCAGTTCTTCCCCAGTTCTCCGTGCACCCGAGGGCTCAGCACGGTTACGGCACCGAGTGGGGACATGGGGTCCCTGGCGCCCAGTTCTTCCTGGGACTCTCCCCGCACCCGAGGGCTCAGCATGGTTACGGCACTGAGTGGATATGGGCCCCCCACACAGCGCTGGAGCAGCACGCTCTTCCCCTCTGCAGGGCCTGAGTGAGGACGTGAGCATCAGCAAGTTCTTTGATGACCCCATGCTGCTGGAGCTGGCCAAGCAGGACGTGGTGCTCAACTACCCAATGTGAACCGCAGAGCCAGTGTGGGGCGGGGCACTGGGCCCCCGTACCATCCAGGGACCCAGCCTGGCTCCACCCCCAGGGACAGAGGAGCTGGGGTACAGGGAAGCCTGGAGGACCTTGTCTTCGGGACTCACATGGACTCTCATTTCTCACCCATTCTGCTGTAGCTCGGTTTATAAATGCGGAGAACACTGTGACCTTTGCCCTGTCTGTGGCTTTCGTCCACCCTCCGTCTAGTCCTTGGCCGAGTTCTCGGTAGATGTGGTCTCCCATGAGGCCACTGCTGCTCCCAGCTGCAGCCTCTTCCAGCTCAGTCCCTCATCGAGGCTCCTGGAGCCGCACTGTGCCCCCAGCTCTGCCTCCGCCCACACACGACACCTGGTTTTCAGGGTGCTGCTTTATTCGGCATCGAGGGCCCTGCAGCCAGGCTGCAGCCCTACCTCCCCCCAGCGTCCCGCGCCGTCCTCTTGCTGTAGTCTCTGTACAAGGAGTACATGGCGCCTGCGCAGGGAGGATGGGGAGGTGTCCATTGGCATCCGTCCCTGTTCCCATCCTCTGCTGCCCCAGGGGTCGCCAAGCTTCCGTCCCCTTGAGAACCCTGCCTCCTGCTCCTCTTCCGCCCCAGGGCCCACAGCTGCTCCAAGCACCCAGCCTCGCAGCTGGCGACTGCATGACAGTTCACAGGGCCCTCGCAGCAGTATTGGCTTTGAGAAGCCTTGGTGTTCTGTGTGGTAGGCTGTCTGGGAATGGCTATAGTCATGTACCTGGGGAAACTGAGGCAGTGAGTGGGATTAGTCCACTCAGCTAGCAAGTACCTGTCTGCTTTTTTTTTTTCAAACAGGCAGGGCTTGAACTAACTTGCAGTCCTCCTGCCTCAGCCTCCTGAGGCTGCTGCTCTCAGATCCAGAGAACAATCAGCACATGTCCTGCCGCATGGTTTTCTCACCCTGGGGCAGGCTGTCATGAGACAGCAGCATACCATCCGGTTGGCAGGGGCAGGAGACACACAGAGCCCTGAGTGGTCTCAGTACCCATATGATCCTAGATCACAGCCTCTGACTGCAGGGCTCCCCCTTACCTAGCATGATGGCGCCCACAGCACACGCCTGCGCAGCCACTCTGGTGTGAATCAGGTGTATGGACAGCTTGGTGGAACCTCGAGTCTTCAGACGGTGGATCCTGTATGCGGCCAACCCCAGGCAGCCTGCCAGCCCTGTGGGCAGACAGTGACCCAGGCCTTGACCCCCATGCCGGGGTCCCGATGGGAGCTGGAGTCACTGGGTTGAGTGTTCCTCAAAGGGATTGTCGTAGCTCTGGTCTCCCCCGCCATGTACAGAGAGCCATCACTTGCGCCCCACAGCCCTGCACCAGGCCCCTCCCCAAGCCTGGCACTGCTTTCCATCCATCCTGAGGTCGGCATTGGTGCTCATGTCCCCACGGTATGCCCCTTGCCCATACGACCCCATTAGTCGCTGTGAGATTGGCCCTTGTGCAGTGGGCGAGGACACCTGACCTCGGAGCCCTGCCCCATCCCGGGAGGGCAAGAGGCACTTCCACCCTGCCCTCCCCACTCACCTACAGGCACCAGCGGTGACTCCCTGCTTTTCCGTAGCAGCTTCTCAGACACACTGTCCTCGCCCTCAGGCAGCACCCATTGGCCTTTGTCAGCCGACATCCTGGACCCAGGTGCTAATAGCTGAACCTCTGGGCTCCGACCCAGACCTGAAAGGTGGTCAGAACTCCAGGCTACCTGCTGGGAGCCTCTTCCTGTGCCCAGCACAGCCTCTTCTGGAAGGGTGTCCTTGCTGGGTGTCCTGAGTGGCACCTGGGCTGCATGCGGCCACATTCTCCCTAATGTCCGCCTCTCCCCCGATCCCCTGTGCTCTGCGCATCCCCCCATCCTGGTAGGTAGGATCCTGAGGCCAAGACAACTGGAAAAGTCCACAGAGGGACTGGAGGAATGGTCCTCAAGCCTGACACCCCCGCCCGTCTCAGTGGGACAGTTGCTCCCGAGGGACCCGCAGAGCCATCACAGTCCCGGCACGGACCACCAAAGCTGTGGGGGAGCATCTCTCTGAGACTGAGCCTGCGCCCTGTGCCTGGCACTAAAGGGACAGATTTGGTCTCAGAGCTCCTCCCAAACCTGCAGCCTCTACCACTGACTAAAAACCCCACCTGCTCTACCTGCCAGCCACCTGGAGTGTCTACCCTGGTCACACACCAGGCAGAGCCGGGTCCTGCCAACTGGGGGCCTCTGCTGGCACCAGCTCCCCTTCTCCCACCCTGGGGCAGCAGTGACAGAGGCCCCAGGTCCCAGCAGAGGGTCCCAGCAGGTCCGCAGCCTGCTGTGCTTACCCCAGGCGAAGGCCGGGAGGTGGAGCACAGGCAGCCAGCCGGCCAGGGCGGACGTTGGAGCTGCTGCTGTGGGGTCAAGGAGCAGGGACTGGCTTATGGAGCCTTTGAAGCCGAGGGAGTGGGGAGGAGAGAGGACAGGGCGTTCTTAACTCCCTGTCTGCTGAGCTCCAGGGGGATGCGCTGTGGGGCCCAGTGGAGGGGAGCCCCTATCTGCTGCTCTCTGTCCCCACAGACATCCTGGCTGCTGGGACCAACTTAGTGCAGAGAACTGAGAGGGACACAGGCAGTGAGGGCAGAGACTGGGGCTCCCCAGCCACCCTGCCCCAGGGCCTTTTACTTATTTTGTATTTTGTCTTAGTTTTGAGGTACTGGGAGTTGAGTCCAGGGCCTCATGTGTACCAGCCCAGTGGTCTAGTGCTGGGCTTTGTCTTCAGCCTTTTTTATACCTTTATAATTTTTTGAGATGAGGTCTTGCTAAATTGGTAGGCTGGGCCCAAACTTGTGATCCTCCTGCCTCAGCCTACTGTGTAGCTGGGATTATAGGTGTTTATCTCCATATCTGCCTAGTTTCAGTTTTGTTTTGTTTTGTTTCCCCTCATTGGGCTACATCCCCAGCCCTCTTTTACTTATTTTGAGACAGGGTCTCACTGAGTTACCTCAGCCTCCCAGAGTGCTGGGATTACAGGCATGCACGCTTGGCTCTAACTCACGAACAATGTGGAATATGAGTAAAATGCCCCAACTGTGGGAGAGAAGCTCTCCAGCCTCAGTCTGCCTTTGGACCTGGCAGGACCCCCTCCCATCTGAGCCCCCAGTGCTGCCTCCATGCCCACTCAAGTTTTGGGGGTGACTGACTGGCATTGGCATCGTCCCTTACTAGAGGTCTGGCTCGGCTTCTCAGATGAAGAAGCTGGGTTTCAGCACACGTGGCCAGCAAACGGAGGTGTTGTGAGCAGGGCCCAGGTCCAGCTGGCCTGCCGTTTGCCCTCTTGACCACAACACCGTGCGGCGGGCTGAGCACACCCCTCTGGGCGAAGCTCGGGCGGGGCTAGCATGTCACCTGGACTGTGGGAAGAAATCGCCTGCTGAGCACGCACTGAGGCTCAGCAGGCAAGGGCCCCACCCTTCGGGGCCTCTTTTCCCTGTATGACCCAGCCCTTTGAGCCAGGGACTCTGTCCAGCAGCCAGGGACCTGCTCTCCCGCCTCGCGGCTCTGTGGACGGACCAGGATCACAAGAGATGGACAGGAGTTGGGAGTGACCTGTCCTTTGGAGAACCTTGTCAAACTGACAGTGACACGCCCCCCTCCTCCCCACGTCTCAATGCAGAGCAGAGACAACAGGAGCAGCCACTGTGGTTTACTGGCGCCTTCTGTGGGCCAGGCAGTGAGCCGACTGCTTTATGCAGTTTGTCTGTCTGTCTGTCTGTCTGTCTGGGGCGTTGCTGGCGATGGAACCCCGGGCCTTGCTGCTAGGTAAGTGCTTCAACACCAGCTACCCCCAGCCCAAGGGAGACTCCATCCTCACTGTGACACCGAGGCGGGTGCCACCATTGCCATCCCAGATGGAACTTGGCTCTGTTGGGGTCTTGCCCAGGTATCCCAGCAAGTGACAGAGAAAAAGGATCAGAATTCTAACCATCAGCTTAGGAAAATAGGAAGTGAGGAAAGTCTTGAAATGGAAAAAATAAAGTTTCTTTTTTATTTCAAAAACTTGTGAGAACATACAGTAACCAAAACTTCAAGGAATGAATTTCTGGAGAGCCCTGTTTTAGTAGGCAAAAGAGATAAAATTATGATAGTGTCGTTTTGTTAACACGCCAAGTCTTCTAAAATTGTTGCTGTAAAAACATTTCTACGTTAATGATTTACTTAGTAGACCTTTTCCTTCCAAAGCAGGTCACATCAGTAGAAATTCAGACTTCAAGGGGTTGAGGTGAACACTGCAGACTGATTCGCTGGGCCTGCCAGAGTCAGACGTGCGATCCGTCAGCCCAGAGACCAACTCTGTACTTGGTTAGGCCAGACCTGGTGGTGAGGCCTGCATCCCAGAGGCTGAGGAAGGAAAATCGTGAGTTCAAGGCCAGCCTGGACCACATAGTGAGACCCTGTCTTTAAAAAAAAAATAAAAAACTCAGCAACTTATTCAGCACACTGGATCTCTTTGAGTCTGCAACACTCAGGGTTAAAGAGGGAAACATAGCTGCCTGGAAAGTCCCTAATAATAGACAGGAAGGTTACCATATTGCATGTGATTCCAAACCCTGCACACCCTCTCCTGCCCCTAGACACATCCCCATGGTGTCCAAGACAGCCAGTGTGTGCGGGGGGGAGTGAGGCCCAGAGCTAGGGACACCATGTAGGGCACAGCTATGCTAAATATAGCCCCAGGGAGCCGGCCTAGCAGGGGGAGGGTTTGGAGGGCTCACAGCTCCTGCCCGAAGCTCTCAAGAGCCCAGAGCAAGGGGTGATGAAGAGTGAAGTAGACAAGCCGCAGAGGAGGCCCTGGGGGGAACTGGAGTGGGAGGGAATGGCACTGAAGGCTGGGGAACCACGAGAGTAAACCTGAGGCCATGGAGTAGTGTACGGGAGTCCAGGAGGCAGAGGATGACCGGGGGCAGGCAGGCAGTAGAAGTTTCCGATGATGTGACTCGGTGGATGCTGCCTCTGGGAAGTGCCGGGATTGTGAGAGTGTGGGGATGGGGCGTGCCTGTAATTCCACCACTCTAAGAAACTGAGGCAGGAAGATCACAAGTTTGAGCCCAGCTCAGGCAATTTAAGGAGACCCTGTCTCAAACTAAGATATAAAAAGGGGCAGGGATGTAGCTCAGTGGTAGAGCACTCCTGGGTTCTGTCCCCAGTACCACACACACAAACACACACAAACACACACACACACACACAGAGTCCTCTTCTGTGATCCAAGTTGAAGATTCCAGCAGGAGATGACAAGTGGGTGCTTCAGACTGAAATGTCTTGCTAAGGTCCTCCTGGGAGCTTTTGAATTCCTAAATTATCCAGCATCCTCTGAAACCTCTCCGAGAAGGAACATGCCCTGAGAGGCTCCAGGGCTGGGGCCTTGGCATATTCTCTTCAACCCTCGCAACTGCTCCCACAGGAGATCTTTATTCCCATTTCACAGATGAGAAAACCAAAGTTTGGGGCTCATCCAGACTGGCTGGGGCCACCCTGCCAATGACCACGATAACCACTCTTAGCCACTTTACAACGGAAAATCAACATACACCAACTTTTAAGCATCCCATTCTCAAACCCATCTCAAAAAATGAGTGTGATTGCAGCACTCGTCCAGTGTGTGCCAGGCCTGGTTCTATCCAGCACCTGGGGGTGCAGACCTCTGGGCAGAGTGGACGTATGTCCAGGGCTACTGGACAGCGGAGACCACAGACCTACCCCACACCTCTCCAAGGCCAGCACACCCTGTCTGGCTTCATCCCCAAGTCCGTGCTGGTGGGGGAGACCAAAGCAGGCGCCCTTCCCACACACAGCCTCTGGACACTGACGCCTGCCCCTGAACCTCCCAAGGAAGTGGGCCTGGATTTAAAATCCAGCCTCAATACAGAAGCAGCCATCCTCAGAGCCCTGGGGCCTCTTACAGCTCCTAAACTTCTTGTTTTACTTATTTTTTTAAAAATTGTGGGGGAGGCGGGCTAGCGATTGAATTCAGGGCCTTGCGCTTGCTGGGCAAGTGCTCTACCACTTGAGCTAAATCCCAAACCCCAAAAAATACTTTCTTACAGCAAAAAGTTCTGCTTCAAACGACACCTCTGTAGGCAGTGTCAGGGAGAAACAGTGCCCTGGGCTGCAGGTTAACAGAACCACACGGTCCTAGAAGAGGCGGCAGGCTTGGAATCGGCTCCCCTGCCCATCCGCCGGCCTGGTTCCCAAGAAGCACTCCCAGACTCTACCTCTGGGGCCTCCCAGAGGCAGGATTCTGTTCTGAGCTCCCCAGCCAAGTGAGGACCCAGGAAGTGTGTAATGGAAACAGTGACGCACTGCAGCCTCCAAGCTGACCCTGCTGTTCCCAAGCCACAGAGCCCCAGGGTGACTCTCGAGTTCTCAGAGTGGGCTTGAGCTTTTCCTGCCTGACCCCACGTGAATGAAAAGCCATGTGGTTCTCACAGCCCTGGGCTCTGCCCCTCTCTGCCAGGACTGGAGACCATTCCTGTCCCTCCGGGGGCCCTGTTCACTCCTGCACCCGGGACACACGCCCTGAACCCTCCTGTGTGCCCAGCGTGGCTCAGGGCAGAATCGGCGCCATGCCTTCCGGGAGCCTCAGTGTCCTCGACACCCACTTGGCTCTGGGTCCTTGGCCCACTTCCCACCCACAATGGGACAAAAGGGTGCTACCGGCAAGCCAAATATGGGAAGAAGAAAGTACCAATTGGGAGACAGGAGCCTTAATTATCAGATTTTTAAACTGTCTAGGGGTAAAGTAACCTGCTTTCCTTGAGTCTCACTTCTACCTTTTGGGGGGCGGTGCTGGGGATCGAACTCAGAGCCTTGCGCTCCACCACTTGAGCTGGACTGGAACCTTCCCAAGCAGCCGGAATTAGAGGTGTGTGCTCCCACATCCCGCTTACTTTACTGGGGTTTTTTTTGTTTGTTTTTTGTTTTTTTTCCCCGTTTCTGTTTTTTTGTGGTGCTAGAGACCGAACCCAGAGCCTTGACATACTAGGCACGGGCTCTACCACGGGTCTATGTGTCCAGCCGTTTTACCATCTTCAAAATCTGCTCTATCAGCAAGTTGACAGTGCCACAGACTTGCCAATAAGAGAACTGTTGCAGACAAAAAGTGCCTCCTTCCCAGCCTGCAGAAGGAGTGGAGACGGCAAGACAGAAACCTGCCCTGGAAGCTGGGTGTGGGGGTGCAGCCTGCAATCTCAGTACTCTGGGAGGCCGAGGCAGGAGGATTGAAAGTTCAAGCCCCGTCTGGGAAACTTAGTGAGACCCTCACTCAAAATTAAAAATTAAAAAAAGGGCTGGGGAGGTAGCTTAGCAAGTGCAGGGACCTTGGGTTCAATCCCCAGTACTGCCAAAAAAAACAATATTTCCTGGCAGGTTCATTCATGAATTTATAGGGAGATAATACCTAATGAACATTTGATATATATGTGTATGAAATCATGCACGTCTATTTGCATATTTTGTATGTTATATAATCAAATGTCTTAACACCATTTCCAAGATTTTCTTTTATTTACCAAGAACATGTATTGGTACCCTGTAGATGTACGTAATGATCACATTCATCATAGTTAATTCGTACCTGTACGTGACATATCTTAGTCTAAGATATTTTTGATAAAAGGGATCTCCAGCTCCGTGTACCAGTGAATTCACCTGGTGTGTTCAGCATCCGGCTGGAGCCATGAACGGAGACAGCTTCCCACCAGGCGATGACTGTCCAGACTGTCAGTTTAGTTTCGAAGTTTGGGGATTTGCATCGGTGGGAACTTGTGAGGTCATCTCTTCTGTGTTGCCCTCATTGCTGTGCTGCATACCATCCATCACGTAATGACAGCTCTGTGGCTGATGGGCACTCGGGGTGCTTTCCAGTTTTTTGGCTACTTTTAACAGTGTTGCTACGAATGCTCTCGCACCAGGTCTCGGTGAACATTTGTACACACGTCTATGGGACCGAAAGGTCACGGGGCTGGCGTTCTACAAAGCAATTGTATCAGCTTGCACGAGTACTACCGGACTGGGGGAATTTTAACGTCTTAGTCAACGCGGCCCATGATGTCTCTTGTGTGGCTTCAGTCAGTTCTTCCCCAGAGCTGGGGGTGAAGCCAGGGCCTCAGCCATCCCTAGAGGTCAGGCGACGGCAAACGGGCGCGCGGGGACAGTGCCCGCCCGGCCCGCCAGGGCCACGACACAGACTCGGGGGAGGTTTCTTCTTCTTTTTAACTTCTGGAGAGAAGACGAAAGTCCAGATTTTAAATTCTGGGCAGCTAATTCACGCTTCTGGAAAACACCCTCGCGGCCACACAGACCTCGTCACGGCCAGAAGCGCCCGGCGCGGGACCGCGCCGCAGCCGCCCTGGGTCCCCGTGGCGCCAGTGGGGCGGTTCCGAGCCCGCCGCCCCGGGCTGGGGCGGTTCCGAGCCCGCCGCCCCCGGGCTGGGGCGAGACCCGTGTCGCGCAGTCACGCTGCTGCAGCTTCGGGCATTTTCAGACTTCCGACCGGCGGAGGCCACGCACGCGCGGCTCGGGGCGCTCCGCGGACGCCCGGGCTGGCGGAGCGGGACGGCGCGCGAGGGGGTCCCGCGAGCTCGGGGCCGCGCGGCCGCGGGCTGCCCGCACAGCCCCGCCCCTGCGCCTCCCGCCCCGCCCCTGCGCCTCCCGCCCCGCCCCCGGCCGCAGTGCGCAGGCGCCCCCCGCGGGCGCGAAGGCCAGAGCGAGCGGCCGCGGCCGGAGACGGAGCCCGAGACGGCGGCGAGAGCGGGAGAGCGAGGCGCGGGCGGCGGCGATGGCGACGCGGGGCTCATGAGGCGGCGGCCGGCGGGACGGGCGGAGGCCCGGCGGAGGAGGCGGCCCCGGGGGACCCCGCCGCCGGGTGAGGGCGCGGGGCTGAGGCGCGGGAGGGTCCGCGGAGCGGGGGCCCGCAGGGGGGGCGCCCCGGCCCCGCCGCGTCGTCCGGCCCCAGGGCGGGGGCCGCCTTTGTCCGCTCGGGGCGCCGCGCCCGGAGCCTTCGCGCCGGAACGGCCGCCGCTTTGTCCCGGGCCCCGGGGACGGGCGGTCGGCGAGGGGACGGGGTGGGTGCCCGCCGCCCCGTGGGCCCGGCCGGCGAGGAGCCCGCGATCGCGACCGGCCGCGCCGTCCCGACCGGGCAGCCTGTGCGGCGCGCGTCCGGCACTCGGGTGGAACCGCCGAAGCCGGACGGTGCCCGTCCGAGGGTTCAGATGCCCGAGAGGCAGAGCGCGGCCGCGCACTCTCCTCCCCGGGAAGGTCCGGCGTCCTCCGCAGGGCGCCACCCGCCCAGCCCGCCGCGGCCGCGGCCACGGACGCGCGAGTCCCTGCGGGGCGTGGCGGGAGCTCGGCCGGCTGTGACGGATCCGGTGCGCAGCCCCGCGAGCGGCGGGTTTGAAGAAAGAGTTCGGGCGCCGCGGAGCCGGGCGAGCGCGTCCCGACTCCTGCGCGGCGCCTGTGCCCGCTCGGCCTGGCCCGCGGCCGCCCTCCCGAAGCGCCCCGGCACCCTGTCCAGAAGCCCGGACGCTCGCACTCCAGAGTGTGCAACTTGAGCGTCGGTTTCCGCGGGCTCGAGGTGGCCTCCCGACGCTAAAACGGGAGCAGAGGACCCTGAACTTTTCTGTTTCGTCCCTGAAGATAGACGGGCTTTAGCCTGTAGTCCAGACTTCGGGAAGTTCCCAGAACTCCGACACAACGATCTTAAATAAGTAATAGCTGTTCGCCTTTGTTGATTAATGTTTTTATAAATCAGCTGAAAGGAGGGAACGCAGGGCTCGGCCTTTGATTCCCCTTCCCTCCCAGCTGCAGGCTCTCTGTCGCCTCAGACTGGGTCTGGAGTAGAGGATGTAATAAAACCCACTAATTCAGCGCTCAGTGTTCTGAGGAACTTGCTTTACTTGAAGTTCACATTTCAAAATTAACGGGAGTGTGTGTGTTTCAGTAAATCTGGGTACGTAAATGCAAGTAGGGGTATAATTACTTATTTCTGCACTCAGGAGGCTCTTGTTCAGAATATTGATAAAGATTTGAGCACGGGGCTGGGCGTGTGGCGTGCACCCGTAATCCTGGCACTAGAGAGGCCGAGGCAGGAGGATCACTGGGAGTTCGAGGCCAGCCTGGGCTAAATAGCAAGACCCTGCTTCAAAAAATAATAAAAATAAAATAAAGGGCTGAGGATATAGTTAAGTGCCAAGGGCCTGGGTTCACTCCCCAGTACACAAAACAAAACAATTCTAAATAGTTTCTATTCAGCTAAATGTTAGTTGTTTTTAGACATGCTGTTTGTAGGTGATGAGTTTAACTGGAGGAAAATAAGGACCTTTTCACTGTAGGCTTATGTACCACAGTACATTATTGATTTTTACAGACTGCGGTTGGCTGACAGCATTCCCTGGCAAAGGTTCGTCTTTCAGACCTGTGGAATGTCTTATCCACAGGGTTTTTCTGGGTTGGGGATTTAGCTCAGTGGTCAGAGTGCTTGCCTTGAAAGCACAAGGCCTTGAGTTCGATCCCCAGCACCAAAAACAAAACAAAACAAAGGGTTTTCCTAAAACCAGTGTAACATAATCTTTTTATCGATAGCATTTTGCTTTTAAAGAAATGAAGTTTTCTGAGGAATGTATGAGTAGAGATCTGATTTGAAGCTTGTTTTTTGAGGCTGTATTACTTAATACATTGGGCAGATGTGTTATGAGATGTTCTGGTGCATCCTGTGTGGTGGCACATACCTGTGATCCCAGCTCTCTGAGAGGCTGAGGCAGGAGGATTGCAAGTTCAAGCCTAGCCTGGGCAACCTAGCAATTTAGCAAGACCCCGTCTCAGAATAAACTATTAAAAAAAGGCTGAGGGTAAAGTTCAGGGCAAAAGGCCCCAAGTTCAATCTCTAGTAACCCCCCCCTAAAAAAAAGAAATGAGAAATAAATGTTCTGGTACCTTTTTTTTGGAGACACAGTCTCACTCTGTAGTTCAGGCTAGCCTTGAACTCTCTCTGTACCCAAAGTGTGGCCTCTAATTTGGAGCAGTTCTCCTGCCTCAGCCTCCCTGTTGCTGGGATTACAGGTGTGTATTAACATGCCCGGCACAGTGCCCATTCTTTCAGCAAACTCTTTTCTGGTGCTGGCAAGAGGACATACAGCCCCTTGTCATGCTGAACATGTACTCAGGTTGAAATATACCTCGCCCTCAGCCCCAGCCAAGGTTTTTTCTCATCAGTTGCTTACATATCTGGCACTGCGCTAGATGCAACAGAAATCAATACTACAGTTTTTCTCAAAATACTTTTTTTCCCGCATCACTGGGGATTGAATCCAGGACCTCTGAACTGAGCTTACACCCACAGCCCTTTAAAATTTTTTTGAGACAGGGTCTTGCTCAGTCACAGTTGCCCAGACTGGCCTGGGACTTGAGATCCTCCTATCTCAGCCTCTAATCTATGAACTGTATTCAACTCCCAGATAGTTACACCGATTGTTTTCATCCATATCTTAGTTTTGACTGAAGTTATGGTTACTTAATGAATGAGTTGTGGTGCTCTGTGTGGGAATGTTCAGAGTAGAGCAGAGCAGAGCAAGACTGTGTTTTAGGGACCTCCCTTGACGTATCCCTTAAGTGCCCATCCAGAGTCAATGTTTATTTGGATTTGAAGCTGTTCATTCTGAAGTGCTGTCCTCTGTTGGCTTCTAACTTTCCCTCCTCTTGCTCTGGCTGCTCCCTGAGGTCTCCATTGGCTGTTTCCACCAGATCTTTGTGTCTTAGTCTCCTCTCTGCCCACTCTAGATTCACTATTCTGTGCTCTGACTTACTATACATATTTTATAAACTCCTAAATGTTTATTTGTAACCCAGACCCCTGCTGTGATCTTTACTTACCGGTTCAGTGTTTCTTACTAAGATGCTCAGCGATAAATTAAGCTTTCCAAAGGGAATTTGATCGTGGTTTCAAAGTGTGGTGTGTTTTGTGAAGTGGCTACGTCAACTGTTGACTGAGATCAGACCTTTCTTTCTTGTTTTGTGAGGGACATGGGATACTGGGGATTGAACTCAGGGCCTTAGGGTGCTCTACCACTGAACTAAGTCCCTAGCCCCAGACCTTTTCTTTTTTTTTTTTTTTTTGTGGTGCTGGGGATTGAACTCAGGGCCTTGTGCTTGCAAGGCAAGCACTCTAATCACTGAGCTCAATCCCCAGCCCCCCAGACCTTTTCTTTTTGGAGACAGAGTCTTGCTATGTAGCTCAGGGTGGCTTTGAACTTGCTACACATGCAGCTCAGGGTGGCCTCAAACTCGCAGTCTTGCCTTAGCCTCCCAAGTGCTGGGATGAGGTTAAACTCTTTATTTCTTTGTTTTTTGAGGTCAGATTCTTGAGGACCGGAGGATTGCTCCTCACTGCAGTCTGCCCATCTTAGTTCCTGAGACTACAATGGTTTTTTCTGAATGTTTTCCTCATTCAGTTTTGTTTTTTTTGCTGTGCAGGGATCACACCCAGGGCCTCATACATGCTAGATAAATGCTCTGCTGGTGAGCTGCATCCGCAGAGGCCCCCCCGCTTTTTTTTTTGCTTTTTGCTTTTTTTTTTTTTTTTTTTTTTTTTTTTTTTTTTTTTTTTTTTTTTTTTTGTGGTGCCGGGGATCGAACTCAGGCCCTTGTGCTTGCAAGGCAAGCACTCTAATCACTGAGCTAAATCCCCAGCCCCATCTTCTCTGTATCGTTCCAATTTTAGTATATGTGCTGCCGAAGCAAGCACGCTTTTTGCCTTTTATGGTACAGTACTGGGGATTCAACTCAAGGCCTGGTACTGAGTTGTATCTCCACCTTTTTTTTTTTTTCTTGAGATGGGGTCTTGCTGAATTCCCAGGCTGTGCTTGAACTTGTGACCCTTCTGTCTTGGCCCACCTACGTAGCTGGGAGTTTGGTCCAAGTAGCTTGGCCTCCTAAGTAGCACCACCACACCTGGCTCCTCATTCAATTTGTATTAAAAAAGCAGAAGCTGGCTGGGGATTTAGCTCAGTGGTTAGAGTGCCTGCCTTGCAAGCACAAGGCCCTGAGTTCAATCCCCAGCACCAAAAAAAAAAAAAAAAAAAAGCAAAAGCTATATCTGGGCACAGTGACACACCTCTGTAATCCCAGGAGGTGTGGAGGAGGATTGAAAGGTTGAGCCCAGCCTGGGCAAGTTAATGACTTAGTAGGACCTGTCTCAAAATTTAAAAAAAAAAAAAAAAAAGGGAGCTAGAGATTAGCTCAATGCAAAGACTATGGGTTCAATCCTTAATACTGCAAAAAAGGAACAAAGACAAAAGCTGTGCATGGTGCACACCCGTAATTCCAGCCATCCAGAAGGCTGAGGCAGGAGGATTATATGTTCAAAGCCAACCTGGGCAAATTAGCAAGACCCTGTCTCAAAATAAATTTCTTTTTTTTGTGGTGCTGGGGATCGAACTCAGGGCCTTGTGCTTCCAAGGCAAGCACTCTAATCACTGAGCTAAATCCCCAGCCCAAAATAAGAAATTTTAAAAAAGGGCTGTGGGTGTAGCTCAGGTAGAGTACCCTTGGCTTCAGTTTACAGTACTGCCACATAAATATGCCATATATATGGAAAAAGTAGTAATACTGTGAAAAATACTTGCATCCTGTCTTATAGCTCAAGAAGCAAATGTTACATTACAGTTGAGGTCCTGCTCCTTTGACTGACCTCATCTTCTACAGCTGTTTTACTGCAGGTGATCACCAGCTTGATTGTTTCTTTCCATTTCTGTATATTTTTGCTGTGTACATATGTATCCCTAAGGAGTAGACACTCATATCCTCTTTTTTTCTTTTTTTTTTTTTTTGGTGGTCCTGGGGATTGAACTTAGGACCTTCAAACTGAGCTACATCCTCAGCCCTTTTTATTGTTTTATTTATTTATTTATTGGTGCCAGGGATCGAACTCAGGGCCTTGCACTTGTGAGGAAAGCACTCTAACCACTGAGCTAAATCCCCAGCCCTTTTTTATTTTTATTTTTTGGTTTTTTGAGACAAGGTGGGGATTTAGCTCAGTGGCTAGAGTGCTTGCTTCACAAGTACAAGGCCCTGAGTTCGATCCCCAGCACCGAAAAAAAATTTATCCACAGGGATCTTTTTTATCTTTCGGAATTTCAAAGTTCACCCGTGGGCCTGTGCATATACTGTGGTTAACTCCTTGGCCTGCAAGGCAGGTCCTTATCTTCTAAGACTCCTTAAGTAGCATTTCTGCAGAGAAGTCTTACTACTCTTCCTAGGTTAGTTTAGGGATCCCCAAGTATATTCTTCTTGTCATCTGCACTTATCTTTTTTAGGATTTATCACTGTCTTTCTTTTCTTTTCTGCAGTACTGGGGATTGAACCAAGGGGCTACTGAGCTGCATCCCCAGCCCTTTTTCTCTTTTATTTTGAAATAGTTGCCTTACTCTTGAGATCTTCCTGCCTCGGTCTGTCCAGTAGCTGGGATTACAGAATGTACCACCAAGCCCAGCTAGGATTTATTACGATTTTAATTATTTGCGTACTTTCTGTTTCAGCCTTTGACTGTACAGTACGTTCTGTAGAGTTAGAAGTAATGTCTATGTTGACAGCCCAGTGTCCACAGCCCTGTCACTCACATGTCAGCCAGTTACTAGAGTGCCCACTAGGTTTTCTTTGTAGTTGTTGGGTGTAGTAAAGTTGATGGTGAAGCTTTTGTGCTTCTTGCTGGAAGCCTCCTTATTGGCATGTACAGATACAGAGCTGAGTTGCTAGTAAATATTCACATGAGCTTCTTAATACCCGTGACCTCATCTACCTTCATCAATTTTATTTTTTTTATTTATTTATTTTTGTTTTGTTTTGTTCTTTGAGACAGGGTCTCCTTGTGTAGTTCAGGCTGACCTTGAACTCATATGTAGCTCAAGCTAGTCTTGAACTCATAGTGATCCTCCTGCCTCAGCCTCCCGAGTGTTGGGATTACAGGTCAGGTTGCCTTCAACAATTTTAATAGACCAAAAATACAGTAATTGTCAGTAATAAAGTCTGCACAGTGTTGGGGAACCTGGAATTACAGGAAAATAATATCCGCTAAGCTCAGGCAAACTATCAGATGAAATAAAGAAATTGAAGATTAGTCTGTTCTTTGATTGCTGTATCTACTTTTTTTTTGTATATACTTCTGATACTGATTTTTTTCCCATTTCCTGGGTCACATTCAGTCAGCATAATTAATGTCCTGAGAAACATCAGCTTTTACACACTTACACATCAGAGGTGATGTTGACAGTTTGGTAGCTTGAGTATTTTACTTTGTCAACTTTTTGATGATTTTGGAGGGGCAGTAGTGGTGATTGGACCCAGGACCTTCATACTGAGCTATATCCCCAGTCCTTTTTTTATTTTTTATTTCGAAACAGGGGCTTGCTAAGGGATGGGCTTGAATCTGAGATTCTCCTGTTGCACGCTCCCAGAGTGCTGAAGTGACAGGTGTGTACCGCCATGCTGGCTTAAAGTTGGGTTCTTGCCGGGCGTGGTCACAAACACCTGTCATTCTAGCACTAGGTTCGGGGAGCTGAGGCAGAAAGATTGCTGTGAGTTCGAGGACAGCCTGGGCTGCATAGTGAGTTCAAGACCAGCCTGAACTACATAGGGACACCCTGTCTCAAAAAAAAAAACCTAAAAAAACCACAATTGTATTTTTTGTTTGTTTGCTTTTTTTTTTCTTTTTTGAGAGTAGATTCCTTTTGCTGAGTTGGGGATTGGACCCAGGACCTTGAGTATGCTAGGCAAGTGCTCTGCCCGTGAGCTACATCCCCAGCCCTAAAGTTGGTTTTCAAGCAGGTAGTATGTCATGTGGTGCGAAGTCTTAAAAGTGTAAAAGATAGTGACCACGGCACATCTGGAATCCTGGCTACTCTGGAAGTTGAGGCAAGAGGATCACAGGTTCAAGGCCAGCATGGGCAGTTTAATGAGACTGTCTCAAAAAAAACATGGTAGAATGAAGAGTAAGTTGCTCTTTATTCTCTTCTCACTCAACCACCTTTTTTTTTTAAACAGAGTTACTAGGGCTGAGGATTTAGCTCAGTGGTTAAAGTGCTTGCCTTGCAAGCACAAGGCTCAGAGTTCGAGCCCCAGCACCAAAAAAAAAAAAAAAAAAAACCACCAGAGTTACTATAGTTGCTGTTTCCTTTTTTGTGTGAATCCTTCCAGAGATTACCCAGTTCCTGGCTGACACCTTTGTTTCCAGCCTATTATTGTCAGTGCTGCAGTGAAGGTTCCTGTGTGTCGTTCTGCATCTCTTTGAACACAATCTAGACATGTGCTGAGAGCGGCATTGATGGGTCAGAAGCCTATTGGTGGGTGTGCTGTTTTGGTTTTGATGGGAATGTCGAGTGTCTGCAGTAGAAGCTGTGCTGATAGCCATTCCTGCCAGGCAGGCACAGTGCCTCTCTGTCTGCCTTGTCAGGATCTGCTAGCACAGTTTTCACGTTTTCCAGTTGAACAGAAGAAAAAGTATGTTGTGTAGTTTTAGTTTGTAAACCTTCAATTATCCGTGAGGTGAAGTATCTTTTCATGTTATGCTCCATTTAAGGGGCCAGGGTGTGGCTCAGCACTGGAGGGTTTTGTTTGTATTTATTTATTTATGGTTTTTTGCAAAAACAAACA
This sequence comes from Hystrix cristata, assembly GCA_004026905.1. Classification (NCBI taxonomy): domain Eukaryota; kingdom Metazoa; phylum Chordata; class Mammalia; order Rodentia; family Hystricidae; genus Hystrix; species Hystrix cristata. Next base: position 97,119 of record PVJO010000740.1, on the reverse strand, counting down.
AGTTTTTGCTGTACTAGGAGCCAGACCCAGGGGCACTCTACCACTAAGCTGCTTCCCAAGCCCTCCCTCCCCCTTTTTTTGAGACAGGGTCTTGTTAAGTTGTCAAACTGGCCTCGTACTCACAATCCTCCTGCCTCAGCCTCCTTAGTGCTGGCATTACAGGTGTGCGCCAGCATCCTCAGCTAAGTGATAGAGTTCTTGCCTAAGCATCCTGAGGCCCTGGGTTTGATCATCAGTACCCCAACTAAAACAAAGCAAAAACTAACAACAAAAACACTTCTCTCTCTCCTCCTGGGAACTGTCTCTTTGTATGCATTGTACATTTTTGTTTGTTTGTTTGGTTTCGTTTTTGGTGCCAGGGTCTTGCTTCCTAGTCAGGGTTGGCCTGGAACTTGCTGTCTACCCTCCGGCCTGGGAGTGCTGAGATTACAGGCATGTGCCACTGTGCCTGGTTTGCCTTAGAGGTTTGAACTGCAGGTAGAGTGCTCGCTTCAGCAGCACATACACCAAAAATGAGCTGCAGGTGGAATTTTGCAACAGTTTAGAAACTCTATTTCTTTTGCTTTTTATTTGTTTTGCCCAAGAAACCTTTTTGCCATGATGGCTTGAAATTACGTGTGTATGTATGAGTGTGGTTTCTTGAGATAGATGAGAAAATGGAGATGAGCGGTTGCTGCTCACAGTGGTTAGTGGTGGTAGATCCTGTTTAGCTCATCTTCAGAGTGGTGAGTGACAGAGTGTTTTGGTCCACACAGCCATCACGGGCTGAATATTAATGCTCAATATTGCTCAGGAGAGATGGGTCTGTTGAGTTTGTCCTGAATCTTATGGACACCCTGTTATTTCAGCAGAAGAGTCCCCAACATCATGGAGAGACAGGGAGACAGTGGTAGGCCAGGAAGAGTGGCTGTGCAGCATTTCACATGCCACATAAACGTTTCTGAGCGCTTACCTGTGAAGTGGGTACTGGGTGCCTCTGCTGTCATTTTAGCTGCTTAGGAGCCTGAGGCAGGGGACTGTGAGTCTGAGGCCAGCGGGGCTGCCTGGAGAGTTAAAGGCCTCAGAGTATAAAGCAAGAGGCTATCTCAGAACACACACACACACACACACACACACACACACACCACATCAGAGTGCTGTTGTCCTCTGCTGTGTGTCTTTTTTTGGGGGGGCAATGCTGAGAGTTTAACCCAGGGCCTCATGCGTACTTGGCAAGTCCCCTTGCACTGAGCCACATTTTCAGCCCATTAATCTGTCCTTACAAATAAAACAAAAATATTAGGCGTTTTTTGTTTGTTTGTTTCTTTGGTCTGTCTTGTGACGGTCTCATTGCTGAGTTGCTTGAGTGGCCTTGAATTTGTGATCCCGTCTCAGCTTCCCGGGTAGCTGGGATCAGAAGTGTGCGCCCTCACAATGGGCTTGATACATCCCTACGAATGAAAACCACCCTCTGGATTCACCCTGTATTTTACTCTGGAATGCACTTTTATGTAAGTTCTGTTTTGGACTCCTGTATCCACAGGGATGTATTGAGTATACCAAAGACTCAGTGAGATTGTTTCATAATATAAATGCTGAGACCTGGACTCTTGCAAAGCTCGGATGTTTCGTTTATACTCTTCTGTGATTCATTGCTTAATTAATTCTTTAAATATTACAAAATTTGGACCCAAACCTACTTTTTAAATTTCTCAGAGGGCTTTGTTACATAGCAGAGCTTTGCCAGCTCTGTTATTGCATGTTCACTGTAGGAAACACTAAGCAGCATGAAAAAGAGAGATCGCTAGAGGGCTGCTGTTAGTGTCGGTATGTTTCCACTCGAATAGGTTAGGGACCAGCAGTGACAGAGACAGAAACGGGGTACACCTTGGTGTGGTGCCTGTGGAAAACGCTAATCTAAAATTGACACGTGTGCTGTAGGATTAGTAATTCTGTTTCTAGAGATCAGTGCAAGTGCACACACATGTTCACCACAAAACATGTATGCAGTGGTTGTAGGATGATTCGTAATCGTTCCAAACTTGACACTGCTCCCAGTCCATACCTCCGTGTGTTCACATGGTGATGGTGTAATACAGAGAATGAGCAGACCAAGTACTCTTTATGATTACAACATGAGTCTGTTCTGTGTTATTCCTTTTACACAAGAATCAAGAACATTAAACCAGTGGTTCTATTCATTTTTTGAGACAAGGCCTTGATGTGTGCAGCCCAGGCTGACCTGAAACTCATAATATTCCTGCCTTTTTTTTTTTTAATTTTATTTTAAACCGAGAACATGTATTGGTACATTGTACATATGATGATCACATTCATCACATTTATTTTGTACCTGTATATGATGCATCTTGGTATGCCTTTTTTTTAAAATTTTATATTAATTGGTATATTTTAGATGTCCATAGTGATAACATTCATCATAGGGGATTTGTACCTTTACATGACATACACACCTTGTTGCTTCTTTTTTTCCCATTCCCCTCCCCTCACCCCCTCCTCCCTCCCTATTTACAAAGCTTTGTTTCCATTTTCTCCTTCCATCTGCCTTTTGTTTTTATTTGTTTGTTTCTTTGTTTAAGACAGAGTCTTGCTGTGTAGCCCAGGCTGGCCTCAAACTTTCAATCCTCCTTCCTCAGCCACCCAAATGGTGGGACATAGGCATGTGCCACCATGCCAGTTTAAACCAGTGGTTCTGAGTGGAAGACAGTCTTTTTTATCTGAGGGCATTTGGTAGCATCTGATGGCATTTTTGGTTATCACAATTGGAAGAGGCCAGGGATACTGCAGAACATTCTGTAACAGTGGTGGTAAACCATTCTGTTTAGTTATTTATTTTTGGCAGTACTGGGGATTGAACCCAGAGTGGGTGGGCCTTAACGTTTTCAAAAACGGCCTTACTGAATTGTATTTCCAATACCCTGAAGCTCACTCATTTAAAGTGTCCGATTTAATGTTTTTAGTGTATCTACAGGGATATAGAGCCAGCACCAAAATTAATTTTAGAATATTTTTATTTCCCCCCCAAAAGAAACTTCATAGCCATTAGCAATCACTCCTTATTTTCTCCTAGGCCTAGGCAGCCTCTGTTTTGTGTCTGTATTTATGGACATTTGATGTTTGTTTGTTTTTGTGGCACTGGGGATTGAACCCTGGGCCTACATCTCCAGCCCTTTCTTCATTTTTTATTTTGAGGCAGGGTCTCCCTAAGTTGCCCAGGCTGGGCTAGAATTTGTGTTCCTCCTGCCTCAGCTCACAGAGTGCTGGAATTATAGATGTGTCACCACACCTGGCTTACTCGATTTTGTCTACATAATTTTGACTTTTGTATATATAAATGTAGACATTTGAATTTTGTGTTCTCTGTTCTAAAAAAATTTATAATGGTTGTATATTTTATAATAGAGGTTATACCTCAAATTCTATAAGGTTCTTTTTTGGAGACAGGGTCTTATTATGTAGCCCAGGATGGCCACGAACTTACCAATCCTCCTGCCTTGTCCTCTGAGTGCCGGGATTTCAGGCAAGCACCACTGTGCCTGGGCTTAATAGTTCACACTCTTATGTCCCATTAGGTTCTAATGGGCAAGGGCCAGGCCATTGTTTCCTGAGATAGGGTCTCAATAAGTAGCCCAGATGACCCTGAACTCCTTGTGTAGGCCTGACTGGCCTTGAACTCCTGCCTCAGCCTCCCTGAGGGCTGGAATTACAGGCGTGTACCACTGCGCCCAGCTGAAGCTCCCCATGAAGACTGCCCAGAGAGCTGCCATCCAGAGAGCTGCCAGCTGTGCCCATGGCACCGTCTGATGGTGTTTGTGAACTGTAACATCCTAAACACAATTGTACTGGAAATGTGCACTTATTTTTGTCTCAGATGTGTCCATTTCCCAGACTGGGCATCGCTCAGGGTGCTTGGCGGAGCCAGGCGCAGGCCGTCTGGACATGTGTCCCAACGCTGTCCTTCCTGTCTGAAGACAGAGCTGCTTCTGCGGCACTGTGAATGCCCGCGTTGTCCCAGGTCCCCACGCTCCTTCCCCAGCTGGTTCCTGGATGTTCTGCAACCCAAGGAGCGTGGCGCGCTGCCAGAGCAGATTGGCACTTCAGCCCACAATGCTGAGTTTCATTTCCTTGTTGGTTAACAGAGCCAAGATCTGAAGCAGCTTTTCCCAGGAGGTTTTATAATTTCATTCACAATAAATTATGTTTTGTGTTTCCCAAATATTGTCCATCATCAGGAGCTCTTTGAAAGTAAATTGTTTTCTTGTTTATAACACATTGATTACTGTCTGGTAGTTAGCTGTGGATGCTTTTGCTTAGAAATTGTCAGCATCTAGTTATTAGACATCTATTATCACTCATGTGGAATTAACTTCCACTTAAAACGTTCTGGTTAAACAAAACTCCATTGTAAACCCTGCGGTTGACTTCCTATCTGCACAGAGACCTGCCTCTGCCAGGCTTGGAGTTGCTGGATGAGTCCTGGCTGTCTGCTCCTGAGCTGGGTACCCCGATGGCGAATCCTTACTTGGCAATTACGCAGAGTCCGTGCTGGAATTCCGTAGTGTAGCCCGCTGCTAACGTTCTGGGATGACTATTTGGGAAATGTCTTTTTGAAAATGTGACATCTTGTTTTTGTTTAATTTTGCTGCTGTTCCTTCCTTCCTGTCCCCAGAGTGCTAAATTTCACATGATTTTCAGTTGTTTTGTGTATTTTACTGTGCCAGGATAATTTTATCAGATGATCTTAGAAGCCATCTTATTTGATATTCTCCATTTATTTCACAAATGAAAATATGGAAAGAAATAACATTTTTGAAGTGTCTGGATCACTTTCCAGAATTAGTCTCTTGGCTAGGAGTATTTGCTCTGTTTCATGAAATTTAAGGTTAAGAATCACTGTTCCACAAAGTTTTAGTTCGTCCTGGATTTTGGTTTCGTTTAGACAAGAAATTAAGGTTTAAAATATGGACTGTCTTAATTGGTTTTGGGGTTTGCTTTTTAATTAGGAGATTAAAACTTGGCTCCAATCATTTATATTTGTTTTCTTTTTTTCTTTTTCTTTTTTTTTTTTTTTGGTGCTGGGGATCGAACTCAGCACCTTGTGCTTGCGAGCCGCGCATTCTAACCACTGAGCTCCTAGCCCGGAGCACCACTAGTTTAAAATTTTATTTTCTGATTTTCATACTTTAGTAAGCATTAAAAATTGATAGGAAGGTTCTGAAAAGATGGTGGAGCAGGAAGCCCCAGGAACCTTTCTCCCGACCTGGACAGCTGCTTCTCTGAGAGTCTGCCCAGCTGCCCGTCCTGGGGCTCAGGGCTGTTGATGGCGTTCACTGTGCACTTTGCAACCTCCTTCAGCTCTTACCCAGGCAGCTGCCCACCTTGCAGTCTGTTCTAGGTGGACATGTGCTCCTGCAGTCACCTGGCCTGCCCTGTGACACTGGCCCTTTGCCCTGGTAGCTGGTGCTTCTCTGATCAGGGGGTGTGGACAGAGCCCCACCGCTCTGGGCAGACTCACTTCAAGAGGACTTTTTCTCCCTACCCTTTGCTTTTTCTTTTCTCTCCATTTGGCAGCCAGACATTAAATACTAGGACCTTCAAAAACTCTGTGTATGCAAGGAATTTAGGAAGTGGTCTGCCTGCCCAGGGACCTCAGAAGACCTTTGGGACATATTCAGGGTGCGCCTTAGGCTGGTTCTTGGAGAGCAGCATATGACAACCAAGCAACAAAACAACATATGCAAAGCCCCTGAAACAGCCGGGTGTAGTGGTGTACTCATATAATCCCAGCGCTTGGGAGGCTGAGGCAGGAGGATAGTCGCAAGTTTGAGGCCCGCCTGGGCTACATGGTAAGCAGAAGGCCAGCCTGCTGCATAGACAGACCCAGTCTCAAAGAAAAAAACAAAACAAATCCCTGAAACAAAAAAGAAGCAGTGAACCCCGGGAGAGGGTAAGAATCTGATTTCCAGTGTTACCATAAATTAGATTCAGTTTTCCAGGTTGTTTGTTTTTGCAGTACTGGGGATTGAACCCAGGCCCTTCACACTGAGCTACATCCCGACCTTATTTTTTATTTCGAGACAGTCTTGCTAAATTGCCCATTCTGGGCTCAAACTCGCAGCCCTCCTGCCTCAACCTCCCAGAGGGCTAGGATTACAGTTTTCAACAACAAAAAAAAAAATCACAAAGCAACAAGAGTAGAGCCTATTCTGAGGGAACAAACAGCTGGATGTGGTGGTGCATGCCTGTAATTGGGAGGCTGAGGCAGGAGGATCTCTGTGAGTTTGAGGCCAGTCTTGGCTCCATAGTAAGACCCCGTCTTAAACAAAAACAGCAATAACAAAAGAAACAAGCAAACAGAAACACGAAGGGAACAAACATCTATAGAAACTGTCCTTGAAAAATGCCTGGCAGCAGATCTACCAAAGACTTTGAAACAGTGGGGTCTTAAAGTGCTCAAGAATGGAAGCAAGATGTGGAGAAAATCAAGAAAATGATGATGGAATAAAATGGAAATAGAGGGGCTGGGGATTGAGCTCAGGGGCAGAGTGCTTGCCTAGCAAGCACAAGACCCTGAGCTCAATCCCCAGGACCAAAAAAAAAAAAAAAAAAAAAAAAAAAAAAAAAAAAAAAAAAAAAAAAAAAAAAAAGAAAAATGGAAATAGAAAACCTAACCAGAAGCTGAAAACTCCTGAAGCTGGGAAGTACAATGCCTGAAATAAAAACACTCCAGGGATCAAAGGCACATTTGAGTAAGCAGGAGAATCGGTGAACCGGAAGACAGGACAGTGGGAATCTTCACCAGCTGGAGGGACAGAAGGAAAAACAGCGAGCAGCAGCGGACAGAACTCAGGCATACGCGCAGCACTGTGCTGACCACCACGGGTGCCACTTGTGCTGGACGGAAAGGGCGGGAGAGACAGACTCGGACGTCCAGGAGCTTGGAGTCAGCTGCACTTAGGCTCCCCCACGACACACAGCAGCCCTACTCCAGACAGACCTGTTCAGGGGTGCTGGGGACGGAGACTAGGGCCCCACCTGAGGCAGGTGCCCACCATGGAAAGTCCCATGCAGCCCTGACCCGGTCCTGAAAGGGGGAGAGCAGGAGCCTCAGTGAGACTGTCAGCATGTTTCTCCTCACAGATGGGGAGCCTGGAACCCTGATGCAGGAAGAAAAACAGTGCACCAAGAATCGGGTAGCTGGAACGGAAGCTGCCCCGCAGCAACACTCATGGGAGTCTCCAAAGGTAAAGTGAAAGGACACTGGACAGTAATTTGAAGCTCAGTGAAGAAGTAAAGATTTCAGCAAAGGCAAAGAAAGCCAGGCATGTAGGCACATACCTGTAATCCCAGCAGTCCAGGTGGCTGAGGCAGGAGGATCACCACGAGTTTGAGGCCAGCCTGAACTATGTAGTGAGACCCTGTCTCAAAAAGGGAAAGAATGACAATTTATTGTCATGTTGATGCCTACTAACTTTAAAATTCTGGTTTCTTGTGCAAGATGAGGTAGATTTGTATCTTCACTTATTTGGAAAATAGACTAAGAATAGCACATTTGAGTTCTCTCCAGGATTGTTACGTAAGCTAACGTGATCCTCTCGAGTGCGTGTGTCTCGATGTGGGGCTGGCGGAGCTGCAGCGCGCTGGCGCCCGAAGCCAGCTGGTGGTGCTGTTCACGTGAAGCAGGCTCCCCAGTGAGAACAGGCGCCAGCCCATCGCCCATTTTGTGACATGCTGGGGTCCGTAGGCATGATTCCTACAAATACGCAGCAGGGTCTTAGCCTGTTTTCTGTCACTGTTGCGAATCACCTGTGGGGGCCGCTTTTAAAGAGCCAGCTTCACTTAGCTCACCGCTCTGGAGCGCTCTGGAGCCCTGGTGGCGGATAACGCCACAGTGGCAGAGATCACATCACCAGACAGCAAGCCAAAGACACTCGGGTCAGGGACAGTGTTCCCTCTGAGGTGGTGTCCCCATGACCTGAGGACTGAGCCTCCAGCGTGGGCAGCTTGGAGGAGGACGTGCTGGTCACCCAGACCACAGGCAAATTCCAGGCAGTTGTAAGAAACCCCACCTTCCTCCTGAGCCCTTGTGAGCTAGTGCTGTTTCATACCCAGAAAGCGTCTTCCTGTGGACAAAGACTGGAAGGAAACACGGAAGATGATGGTATTTTTAAGATGCCGTGATTGTGCGTGTGTGTGGTGCTGGGGATGGAATGAAGGGCCTCATGCATGCTAGGCAAGCACTCTAACACTGGGCTACATCCCAGCCTTTTACATTTCTTTGTATTTTTTTTAACAGTAGGGATTTAACTCAGCGCCTTGTACTTGCTTGACAGGCACTCTACCACTGAGCTACACCCTCAGCCCTTCATTTAAAATTTTATTTTGATACAGGGTCTTGCTGGTTTGCCCAGGCTGGCCTCCAGTTGAGATCCTGCCTCAGCCTCCCAAGCACCTGGGATCAGAGGAGGGTACCACCACATCCAACTGTGTGTCAGTTTTTTTTTAAATGTGACTGGTTCATTCATTTTCCCCACAGAAAGGAAATGAAGTACTCCATGTACCTGCCACATACAGAGGATCAAATACTCAGTCTAGCTCCTGCCCTGGGCCATTTGTGGTCAGAGCATAAACCACAGGGACACTCAGTCCAGAGACTTCAAGGGTGGGATTAGGTGCAGTGGCTCTCACAGTGCTCAGGGGAGCCAGGCTCCGAGTCCCGCCTTGCCTGGGCCTGTGCCTGGCCACAGAAGGACGCGGTAGGGCAGCTGCTCCCCAGCTCATACAAGTGGCAGGGACACTCACCAGCTGTGGTCACCCAGGATGGTGGGGCTGTGGCGAGGGCCTCAGCCTAAGGCCATCGCTACTGAAAAGGCTCTCACTGGGTAGGGATGGCTGAGGCCCAGGGCTGGCTCCCAAGCAAGAGAAAGAGGAGGGAGGGAAGAAGGGAAAAGACCTCTTGTGTCTGTGTGGGTGGGGTGTATAGGATGAGCTTTATAAGGAACAGTTGTGTTTTCTTGACTTTGATTTATTGGAAACAAAGTGAATTTCAGGCTTTGGAGGAAACACTTCACACTGGGAGGCTGGGAAAGCCTGAACCTGTAGGGAATTGGAGGTGTGAATCGTGGAGCTCTGTGTTGTGAACCTGGCCTACATCACTGTTTAGAGGTTGCTTTTTTGCAGCCGGGTGAGGCGGTGTCCACCTGTGAAGCCAGCGGCACTTGGGAGGCTCAGACAGGAGGAGTGAAAGTCGGTGCCTAGCCTGGGCAGTTTAGCAGTTTAAGAGACCCTGACTCAAAAAAGGGCTGGGTCTGGGGTTGGGCACTTAGCTCAAGTGGTAGTGTGCTTGCCTAGCTGAGTGCAAGGCCCTCAGTTCAATCCCCAGCAACCTCCCCCACCCACCAAAAAAAGGGCTGCCAAGACCCTGGGTTCTATCCTAGTGCTGCTAAAGAGTGCGCATGCAGGTAGGGGTATCATTTGCTTCTGGTGTTGTGAGTTTTGTAACTTGTGGGATGTTCGTGTGTCAGATTCTTTATATATAAATTTGATCTTACATGCTAAGTAGATGCCTGCACTTTGTTTTTTCCGTTGCCAAGGATTGAACCCAGGCATTCACACTGAGCTACATCCCCCCCGCCGGACTCCTTTTTTTTATTATATTGAGACAGGGTCTCAGTCACTAAGTTACCAGGCTGGCCTCAAACTTGCAGTATTCCTGCCTCAGCCTCTCAGAGCTGGAATTGCAGGCATGCACCATTATACTTGGCTTTTTTCCCAGTATTCCAAAAAAAATGATTAAGCTTATTAAATTTCTACAGACACATAACACTCGTGGATTTTTTTTTTTTTCCTCTGGTACTGGAGATTGAATCCAGGGCCTTCTCACTGAGCTACATTCTTAGCCCTTTCCATTTTTTAAATTTTGAGGTAGAATTTCTCACTGAGTGGCCCAGCCTGGGCTTCAGCATGGATCCTCCTGTCCCAGCCTCCCAGAGTGCTGGGATGACAGAGGGGGGTTGCCCGCCCAGGTGGTGAATTTGTTCAGTTAAATGATAATGAAGAGAGTTGGTGACCTTGGTGAGGAGGAGGCCTCGCCCCGAGCCTGTTTATTTGGAATCACAGTAGGGACGCAGGTGTTTTCCTTCTCAGCCTGTGCAGTCAGATCTGTAAATCACTCCCGTGGAGCCATATCCGCCAGGCCAGCTGTGGGCCAGCTCAGCAGCCTGCCCCCTGGTGGCTCCGACTGGAGAGGGGAGGCCCTGGTCCGCCTCCAGCGTTGAGTGTCCATCCTGGGGGACCCTGCTGCGGGGGGCTGCTGTAGGTGCCGGGCTTTCCGGCTCCCGACTGTGGCAGTGACTTCGGAGCCCTTGGTTACTGCCACGTAGATTCTCCCTGCACAGGGCTGGAGAGGGGCAGGGGCATCTGGGCAGGCCTTTTTGGTCTTCTCAGTGATTCGTGTGACACAGAAGACTTCACTTCTTCCTGGAAATGGCACCCTAGTGATTCACATTGTTCTCTGTGGGAGGAAGCTTATGACCCACTCTGTTCTCTTCCCTTCCAGAGGGAATTTGGGAAGGCTGCAAGGGAATCTTCGTTTCTCTGAGGAACTTGTGGGTGACAGGCGCTCTGGATAACAGGTAAGTGTACCTGGGCGGACGGCTACAGTCTGTGTAGAGGTATCTCACAGGCATCTTTTCTTTTGGGGAGGAGTCGAGACAGGGTCTTGCTATGTACCCCAGGTTGGCCTCGAACTTAGAGCAATCCTCCTGCCTCAGCCTCCTGAGTGCTAGGATTACAGACATGCACCACTATGCCCTGCTCTCACAGACATTTTATTGAGCTGGCTCTAATTTGGATTCTGGATGTAGATCTGAGACTCTCCGTATAAAATTCCTTAAAAAGGCTGTTTTCCTGGGTGTGGTGGCACAGCCATGTAACCAGCTACTGGGGAGGCTGAGGCAGCAGGATCCCAAGTTTAAGCATGGCTAGCAACTTATTGAGACCCTGTCTCCAAGTGGAGAGAACCAGGGATAGGGCTTGGCGCCAGTGCTTGCCTGGCAGGTGGGAGATCCTGAGTTCAGCCCCGAGTACTGCAGACAAGAAAACCAGGCGCTGTTTTAAGCAGGTTGACCGTCGATTAGATGGCCTGTCTTCAAAGCTATGCTCAGCAGACGCAGGCTTGGCAAGGGGTCATGGTGTTTGCTGCAGGAGTGTTCACTGTGGGCTCCTGGGAAAGGCCAAAGTCCATCTCTGCAGTGCAGCTCATGCTGTCCTTGCTCCTTTCTCTGCTGCTGTCTTCTTCATTCGCTGCCGGTCATTGCTGATGTGTCTTCTCTAGTACCTGTGATCTGGCGCCGGCTCCAGAATGTGAACTTCCTCGGAAGCTGCCTCTTCCACGGGGGCCTCCGGTCCCCATGGAGGTCTCGGGCTGGGACCGGACTGCCAGGACAGTGCCTTGCTTTCTTGTCTCTTTGGGCTCTGAAGGCCCATGAGATGATGCTGAACATCGAAGCCAGTTACTGCATCTGAGTGATACTCAGCACAGTAATGAAACGGCAGCGAGTTTGCTTTTCCAGCCCGGGGAGACGTGAAAGCAAGCCAGAGCCTCAGCCCGTGAGCCCAGGGCCGCTGGCAGGTGAGAATGCTGTCCCGAGGGAGGGCAGCGAGAGCAAGGGCCGTGCAAGCCTCAAGGGCAAGTGCACTCGGCAGAAGCTCCTGAGGTGGCTGGGACTGCTCTGATCTTGTTGGGGTCTTGGCACCTGTGGGGCTGGGGCGTCGCTCAGTGCTGCGTACAAGCTCAGCGTGCAGGAGGCCCTGTGCTCAATCCCCAGCACCAAAACCAAAAGCATTTCAGTTTTTTTGATTTATTCTTTTCCCTTGGTGCATTTCCACCTTCCTCAGGGCACCATGAGCTGGAGCTTCCTGACCCGCCTGCTGGAGGAGATCCACAACCATTCCACCTTCGTCGGGAAGATCTGGCTCACAGTGCTGATCGTCTTCCGTATTGTCCTGACCGCGGTGGGTGGGGAGTCCATCTACTATGATGAGCAGAGCAAGTTTGTGTGCAACACCGAGCAGCCAGGCTGTGAGAACGTGTGCTATGACGCCTTTGCGCCACTCTCACACGTGCGCTTCTGGGTGTTCCAGATCATCCTAGTGGCCACGCCCTCCATGATGTACCTGGGCTACGCCATCCATAAGATCGCCAAGATGGAGCACGGCGAGGCCGACAAGAAGGCTGCTCGGAGCAGGCCCTACGCCACACGCTGGAAGCAGCACCGTGCTCTGGAGGAAACGGAAGAGGACCGTGAGGAGGACCCCATGATGTACCCAGAGATGGAGCTGGAAAGTGAGAAGGAGAATAAAGAGCAGAGCCAGCCAAAGCCCAAGCACGACGGCCGGCGGCGAATTCGGGAGGATGGGCTCATGAAGATCTACGTGCTGCAGCTGCTGGCCAGGACAGTGTTCGAGGTGGGCTTCCTGATAGGGCAGTACTTCCTGTACGGCTTCCAAGTGCGCCCGTTCTATGTGTGTAGCCGGCAGCCGTGCCCTCATAAGATTGACTGCTTTGTTTCCAGACCCACTGAGAAAACCATCTTCCTTCTGATAATGTACGGTGTCACGGGCCTCTGTCTGCTGCTCAACATCTGGGAGATGCTTCATCTGGGTTTTGGGACCATCCGGGACTCCCTGAACAGTAAGCAGAGGGAGCTTGAAGAACCGGGTCCTTACAATTACCCTTTCACTTGGAGCACGCCGTCCGCTCCCCCTGGCTACAGCATGGCTGTCAAGCCAGATCATGTCCAGTATACCGAGCTATCCAACGCGAAGATCGCCTACCGGCAGAACAAGGCCAACACAGCCCAGGAGCAGCAGTATGGCAGCCGTGAGGAGCCGCTCCCAGCTGAGCTGGAGACCCTGCAGCGGGAGATCAGGCTGGCCCAGGAGCGCCTGGACCTCGCTATCCGGGCCTTCCACCACCAGAACGACCCCCCAGCTCCCCGGGAGCAGAAGGCCAGGGCCGGCTCCAACAAGAGCAGCGCCAGCAGCAGGTCAGGGGGTGGGAAGACGTCCGTTTGGATCTGAGCTGGTGGGCTTCTCCCAGCATGGGCAGCTCGGATGCACCTGGGGAGCTGTGGGCAGGCACGGGCAGCAGACTTGGGGTCTGCAGAGGGGGAGGGGCGAGCAGAAGAGGGACGCATGCTCCTGGGCTGCGTGGTCAGCAAGGTCTGCCGCGGCTGACCTCGTGTCTTCCCGGTCCTCGAGAGCAGAGATACTTAAATCATTCTTACGGAGCAGTTTTGTATGTACAGTATTATGGCACTTTTTTCAAACATGAAAACTCTTTTTTTTGTATTTGTACATTGAACTACTGTAGTTATACTTTTTTATATTAAAGAAAAAATCCTTACAAGAAACGCCTGTTAGGCTAGTGTTACTACTTTGTTTAGCAAGCTCTGTGCTGGCCTGAGAGTCCAGTCCACTCACTTCCTAAAAGTGCCTCGTGTCTCGGGGGGTTTCAGATCACAAGGAGACGGCAAGAGTCCACACTGGGAGGAGCCGCACCTTCTCTCTCCCCCTGAGAAGTCCGGCTCCGCACCCTGCAGCCGAGCTGTTGCCATCCCTTGAAAATGTGATTCCAGGGAGCTACAGGGTCCTGGAGGGTCCTGTAAGTGCCGGGCATTGCCGGAGGTGCTGCGACTGAGTCTGATTCTGTCAGACGCCGGCACAAAGGCGGCCGATCGCAGCAGGTCGGGGCCTGGAAAGAGACCTGCCTGGCTTCTCAAGAAGCCGGGGTGGACATTTGTGTCTTTGTCAGCATCAGAAAAGCAAGACTTCCTTGGAGACTGCGAATACTCGGTACTGCGCTGGGCAGAGCCCCGAGTCCACATCCGCCTTGTTGTGGTTCAGCGCAGAACTTGCCGTTTACCTGCCGCACCAGTGCAGGCTCTCCCGGTGCAGCTGGCGCTGCGGGCTTCTCATCCTCCCCTCTTGTTGTGTCGTGAGCACCAGCAGTGCCCGCTGCGATGCCTCCACCGCCACTACCTGCTTGGTCGGGGCTTCCCTGCTGGCCACCTCCTGGCCAGCAGGGAGCAAGCTGCCACTGCCAGCTCTGGCCTTGAAATCCTGAAAGTCCTGGTTCCCGTCTGCGTTCTAAAGGACCAGTTCACTATTATTTAGAATATTAGAATAGCACCTTTGTGAACTTTTCCATTGTTGTTTATCAGTTTGCATTTCTTCCTCACAAAAAATTCTTTTTAACCTTCAGTCATTCATTTACTTATGGGGTTTTTATCCTTTTGTATTTTTATTTTTTTTATTTTTTTTTTTGGTGCCGGGGATCGAACTCGGGGCCTTGTGCTTGCAAGACAAGCACTCTAATCACTGAGCTAAATCCCCAGCCCCCCTTTTGTATTTTTAAATTTTAGCCCAGAAAAGGTCCTTGGGGGCTTTATTTTCTTACTGTTTTGTGGTACTGGGGAATGAACCCAGGGCTGTCTACCGCTGAGCTACACCCCCAGCCCTTTTTTATTTAGAGACAAGGTCTTGCTAGGTTGCCTGGGCTGGCCTCGAACTTGGAATCCTCCTGCCACAGCCTCTGAAAGTGCTGGTCCCACTGTCGTGCACCACCACGCACAGCATTCCTCAGGATCTTTAAATGTCTTAGGCAAAAAGTGAACTCAAGTGAGACTGGGAGGGAAATTTCAGAAAATGACAGACAAGGCATGATCGAGAAATATGGTGAATGATTAAGGTTTATTTTTAAAAAATTATTATAGCAAAGGACATATTGCCATTACTCTCCTCCTGAAATCCTTGACCTCACTCCAAACACACTCAGCCCTTCATTTTTGCCCTTTTTTTGTGGGGGCACGAGGTATTGCACTCAGGGCCTTGTGCTGGCTAGGCAGGCACACTACCACTGAGCTAAATCCCCGGCCCCTTTTTTGTGCTTTCTGAAGCAGTCTGGAGACCTCTCTCCTGAGTATCTTTATGTATATTGATTTTTGTGACCTGTGACCTTACTAATACTTACGAATTCTCACAGATTTTGTCTTCCGTGCACTGTTGGTTTACAGGGTCTCCTTCTTGTGGTGGTTTTGTCTCTGGGGAGGAGCCAGAAGTCACACAGTGCCAGATCCGGGGCACCAGGTGGATGGGGGTGTGTGGAGGTGTTTGTAGGAGCTGCCTTTCTGCTGCACGCGCTCGGCAGCATCATGCACCGTATTTTTGAGCACGCCCTGTGAAGACCCTCAGGAAAGAGGACTCCAAAACTGCTTCTGAAGTGAGCAAGAACAATGGGATGAGTGTGTTCCAAGTGTGGGGAAGGACTTTAAGGGGGATCATGGCAATGTGTCTTACTGTGACATATTTTTTTTAAAGTTTAAATATTCATTGTATATTTTGATCACACCTTGTACATCTGTGTATCTTGGATAATCAACAGACATGCACAGTTTCCTCCAAACTCAGTGGTTAATGAGGAAATGAATATAATTTTAAGAGCACAGGCAGAACCCTCACCGTCAGGTTAGGCAAGATGAGCTGCTAATCTTCTTGCTAGCGCTTCCAACAGACTTCTGGAGCACAGAAACACAGAAGATCACTTGGACTCACTGCCGTTTGCTCAGAGCCCGCGGGAGGTTGGCTGCTCTTGCCCGGGAGGCTGGGGCTGGAGAAGGAGCCGGGCAGGCTCAGCACCGGAAGTGCCGCCCCAATTCCTGATTCCGCACAGTGCCCCGGGCTCGGTGCGCGCCTGCTCCGATGGAAAGGTTAGCTTGGAGCCTGCAGCGCCTGCAGCCTCTGAAGTGCAAAAGGAGCCTGAGTCCCCTCTTCATGTGTGCACATGTGAAGATTTTTGTTCTCTTGATAAAGCTTTAATTCTGACGAGGATTTCCTCACTCTCACTGCCTTCTTAGCATGTTTCTTCTGGCCTTTTTTATTTTTTTTTTTTCTTTGGTGCTGGGGATCCAACTCAGGGCCTTGTGCTTGCAAACACTCTAACCACTGAGCTAAATCCCCAGCCCTGGCCTTTGAACATAGGTGTCTTCCAAAGCCATTTTCTCTGCAGGACTGTTACGGATTTATATTAAGAAAACAATCCTGGCTGGGCATGGTGGTGCACACCTGTAATCCCAGCCACTCGGAGGCTGAGGCAGGAGGATCGTAAGATCTGGGCCAGCCTGGGCAACTTAGTGAGACCCTGTCTCAAAATAAAAGAGCAGTGGGGTTGTAGCTCAGCACTCCCTGGATTCAGTCGCCAGTACTGTAAAGAAAAGTAAAACAAAAGCCTGTCAGTGTCTAGTTAACCTGTCTGTCACTGAACCTGTGAAAATGTTCTTCTGGAATGTGCAGGTGTCTGTATGCAAAGCCGGTCGGCTTGTCGGCAGGCCTGCTGCTGTCATCAGAATTGTGCTGCTGGGTGCTGCAGGAGACGCCCCTGGCCATGAGCTCTGCTCCTCCAGAAGGTGCGTGCTGGGCCCTCGGTGCCTGAGTCAGGCAGGGAGCGATGGTGTTGCGAGGTGGCCTGCGGTTGATTAAGGGTCCGCAATCACACTGCTGACAGCTTGTATTCAGAGGAGGCTTGCAAAGGACCAAGTGTATGTTCTTAGTTCAAGTTTGAGGAAGGAATTAGGTAATATTTTCCCTTAAACGTTATGCCCCTCTTGCAGCTCCATCTTTGCTTATGACTTAGTTTTGCCTGCTCTGTATTTGTTCGCTTAAAGCCGTAAGTGTCGTCTCAGTTGGAATCAGTTTTTCTGGTGATTTTCTTGACTAATATCTGTAAAACTGTTTGCTCTTGCTAAAATGAACTTTGCCATCTCAGGTCAGGACTTTGGCTCTGCTGTGTCTTCAGAAGGAAGAAGCTGGCATTAGGGGCCTTAGCTGTCATTGATGCTGTCAGGGCATCATGGACAGTGCCAAAGCTCTGGCCAGCTGGCTTTTGGCAAAAGGCAAATATAGTTCACTAAGCCCACTTTCATCACCGCCCTTTGCATATAAACCAAGGTCCTTCCAGCTGCAAGCAGTGCCTGAAGTAAAGAGCTGGCCACTGTGACTTTGATCAGAAGATCCCAGGTGTTTGTTGTATCTTTGTAAATCATGTCATCGAGTGGAGCATCTAACCTCCTTGAGGTAGGTCGGCCCCTTCTGTACGGTGTAGTTCAGAAATAAAACTGCAGCTTGCCTGTCTGTCACAGGTCTCTAGTTCAGCCCCACCACTCACGCAACTTAGGTCAAGTGAGGAGCACATCATGGAGGCCGGGAGGATTTTCCTTGCCGGTGTCCCTGTTCTCTGTTGTGGTGTTACTGGGATTTATAACTGCAACACTCAGTAGCTTGGTTCACACACTTCCATATTAAAGGAGCAAGGCAAAGCAGGTGTCGTGGCCCATGCCTATCATCCCAGCACTCGGGAGGCTGAAGCAGGAGGATCGCCATGACCAGCCTGGGCTACATAGCAGGACCTGTCTCAGAGAAGCTCAGAAGCTGCAGTGACTGTCCACAGTGTCCTGAAAGGTGGGCGTCCCGCTCTGATGCAGAATCAATGGAGGCGAAAGGAAGCAGGGCTCTGCCTCCCAGGGTTGGCTGTGTGAAGCGTCCTGCACTGCACACTGCCGACCCTCCCAATTGTGCTCGCCCCCGACCAAGGCCCTGCCTCACTCCCGGTGCTGGGGCCTGGGGGTGCTGCTGAGTGAGCAGCCCACCGTGTGCAGTGGTGCGGGGCTGCCGAGGATCACGTGTGGCTGGTTTTGTTCATAGCTTGTGTAAAACTCACGACGGCCGCGGCCTTGTGCTCAGGGCCACCTCGGGGGAGACTGTGCCCCGAATACCCTTGAGGATCCTCAGTTCGAGGTCCCTGTCCTCTCTCAACCCGAAACCCACGGAGCACTAGGCTGTCGGGAAATGCCATGCGGGGCCTCCCACCCAGCCTTGCACAGCTGCGCCCGAGATGGCGCACACAGAAAACCCAGTGCAGGGACCCTGAGAGGCCATGGAGTTGAGCTCAGCGGGAGGGGCCTCTTCCCATAGCAGGGTGGGTGCACCTCGGGGGTCTGAGCGGGTCCCCCTTCGGGGCGTCCTGGTCTGGGAAGTGCATGTGGCCTCATGAGGAGGAACTGGGAACACAGTTCCCTGTCTCCAGCTTCCTGGGGGAGGAGTAAGGGGAGGGGGCCACCTTTGTAATAAACAGACTCCTGGGAAAGGAGGGGTGTCCACCCCACAGGCCCAGTTCCCATGTGGCACCCTGCACTGGCCTGTCAGCCAGCAGCAGCTGTATTTGGTGATGAACTTGTGAGCCAGTGGAAGCTGCTGGCACAGTTAAACTGCTGATTCTGTTAGCGTTGAGAGCGGATCACTTGGTGGGTAATCCACTTTGGAGAGGCGCTGGCACCTGAAGGACTTGGCACAGGTTCTGTCTGCTCTTGCTGCCCAGAGCTCAGCCACGCCACCCAGGTTCTGAGCTGACACGTGCACTGCTCACGCATGCTGAGGTGCAGGCGGAGCCCAGGCCTGGACCCCAGGCAGAGCGAGGGCAGAATCGGTCTGGGGGACAGCTGGGGTGTGCCAGGTGTCCTGTGCTCCTTTCCAAGGTGAGTGTCCAAGAGATGTGCAGGGGAGCTGTCGCAGCCGGGTCTCTTCACGGGACCTTGATTGTCTGCAGTGCTGGAAGTAAGGGATGCCTCGGATCAGGAGAACTAGTAAGTCCTGCCCGACTTGTTTGGTTACAGGTATGTAGGTGTACTGTTCTTTCCGCTTTTGTGGTGCTAGGGGCCTAATCTAGGGCCTCACGTGTGCTAAGCAAGCTCGCTGCCACTGTAGTTCACACAGAGTGAGTTCACACTGAAAGTGTGTGGTTCCAGATGCCCACACTGGGCATCGACCATGGAGGATACCTAGTAGTGGCAGCATCGAGAGACTTTCTAGGTAGTCCTCCCAGATGTTAGGGTTTGAAAACCTCATGGGCCTGGTGGCGCACACTCGTAATCTCAGCACTCAGGGGGCTGAGGCAGGAGGATCGCTGTGAGTTCAAGGCCAGCCTGAATTACAAAGAGAGACCCTGTCTCAAAAAAAAAAGCCTCTCATGCTAGAAAATAATACTTTAAATGTGGGCCAGCACCAGAGGAGGAGGAGGACTGTGTGCATGAGCTCCCTGCTTGGGGAGGTAGCCAGCCTAGAACACATTTGTCTCCCCTGCTGCCCGGGACCCCGGAACAGAGACTCGAGCCCAGCGGGGACTCCCTAAGTGGCTGTAAAGACAAGCAGGACCTGAGAGCTGCTGTCCTCAGCTAGGGGTGAAAGTCAGCCCCAGCCTCCTGGGTGTGACACCACCAGAGCGTCTTCGCCCTGAAGCCACAACCCCACGGGTGCAGTGAGACGTGGGGGATGATCAAGCGCACGTGGAGGGCGATGAGAACTTCGGCCCTCACCCTGCCCTGCCCTGCCCTTGACCGCCTGTGCCGAGCTGGGTCGGGAGTCTGCAGAACTGACTGCTCCCCGCTTCTACTGGGTGAGCCCTGCACTGGTGGGGCCCGAGCTCCTGTGAGCAGAACACGCAGCGTTCGTAACGACTGGGCTCAGAGCCAGTGACCTGGACGGGCCTGCCTTGGGGAAGGCGGCACAGAGCCGGTGGCTTCGCTAGTGTGTTATTTTTAGCATGTGTCGTTGGGAGCACAGCAGCCCTGGACGGACGGGGAGCTGGGCCCCTGCCAGGTGCTGCAGGAGCAGCGACAGCCCAGGCTCCAAGTGACCAGGCCTAGAAACGGTAAGCGCAGGTGTCGCGACTGTCCATTCCACATTCACATCGGGAAGACTGGAAACCGGGCGGTGTGGGGATGTGTGTCTGTAATCCCAGCACTCTGGAAGCTGAGGCGGGAAGATTGCCACAAGCTGGAGGCCAGCCTGGGCCACATAATGTGTTCGAGGCCAGCCTGGGCTATGTAGTGAGAGCCTGGTGGAAAACAACGAAAGACCTTTGGAAATGGTGGCAAGGGTCTTCGGGGTCTCGGCCAGGTGGACTGAAACCTCATTTGGTTCCGGTGTCCGCTTGGGGGTTTGACCCAGGACAGACAGGGCAGGCCCAGCTCCTCCAGTCCTGGAGGAGGCAGAGCAGGGACAGATACCAGCTGTCCAGGGCCCCTCGAGGTCAGCGCAGTGGCCTGGCATTGGCACCTGTGTGGGAGCTGGGCTGAGACTCCCACTGCTGGAGAGCACAGGGTGGCTCCATGTGGCCCAGGTCAGTGGTGAACGGTCCTCGCTGTGCACAGGGCAGCCTGGTGTCAGAGCCCACGGGTCTCCAGGTTCAAGCCCCAGCACCTGGCCGCTCACCCCTCCATCTTTGTTTATGTGAAGTTCAGATTTACTGTCCTGTGTTTTTATTTGCTAAATAATTTAAAGGTTGTATTTACAGTAAATTTGGAAATTTTAACCTGACGTGCATTCTAAAGCCTGGTAACAGAATGTAGGAAAGACATTTGTCAAAAAGCTGTATCAGCAGCTGAGTGTGGCAGGCGAGCCCATCGTCCCAGGACTCTGGGAGGCCGGGTCAGGAGGGTCACAAATTTGGGGCCATCCTGGGCAACTTTGTGAGCCTAGTCTTAAAAATTAAAAAGGCCTGGGGTGTGGCTGAGGTAGAGCACCTGCCTCACACAGGGCCTGGGCTCCGTCCCCAGCTCACAGATGCAAGAGATGCATGAAAGAGATCTTAAAAGTGAAAGCACCCAGATACATAACATAGATGAAAATCTCCCCTCCCCACAGCTGCTGTGTCTGCTGGTGACGCTGGTCCCCACAGGTCAGCATCCGCTGACTGTGGCTGTCCCGTCCCCTCCGCGTCCCCCGCCTCCCCGCCTGTGTCCTGGCGGCTCCCTGTCCCCCTTCCGAGACCTCCAGCCCTCTCCACAAGGCAGTGGACGAGTTGTGCAGCACCATCCTGAAAGCGCAGCACCTGGTCAGACTCAGCCCTGAGGAACACACGCCGCTCGGCTGGGCCTGCAGGGTAAGGCAGAGTCCCCACTCAGTGGTTGTGGCCCAGTGACAAAAGCCCTGGAACAAGACCCCTGGCCCAGGCTGGCGACCAGGGCAGGTGACGGTGGAGGGACCATGCCCACTTTCGGCCAAGGTGCTGCGGAAGAGCGAGTTGGAAGGGACGATGTTGGAGACTTGGCTGTAGCCTGGAGGTGTCGGGAGGAATTTCCTTCCCACTGGTTCTTGCTAAGACACTAAGTTATCCTGGCTGGACTGCAATTTGCAATCTGCCTGCCTCAGCGTCCCAGAGTTGGGCTTACAGGTGTGTGCCACCCCTCCCAACTCAGAATCCTTTGCTTTTAGAGGATTTACAGTGACCACTCACAGCAGAAAGAACAGGGAAGGGGTGGCAGGTGCACTCTTGGTCCCTCGACAGGATCAACAGGTTCTGTGGCTCTGTCAGAAAAAAAGATTTCAGTCCAGTCCCTTTTCAGGGCTCTGATTACCGGGACTTTTCCTCTGGGTGCTGGCAGCGTCCGTTCCCTCTGCACACACTAAACCTCTGACGTCCATGGACCAGCCAGTCCGGGGTGGCTCTCAGGAGTCCTCACACCTCGGCCAGGAGTGGCTGGCGGGCTCAGTGGCCCTGGGTCAGGGCAGAGGAAGGATGCAGAGCCAGTGGCGTGGCCGCCCCTGCTGCTTCACAAGGGCAACAGCTGGAGGCCTCCAAGCAGCTGGGATGAACACTAGGGCCTGTATCCTCTATGGCTGTTTTTTTTTTGTTTGGTGGTTTCTGGTGCTGGGGATGGAACTCAGGGCCTTGTGCTTGCGAGGCAAGCACTCTAACCACTGAGCTAAATCTCCAGCCCCTCCGTGGCTGGTTTTGCCACCTGCGGGGAGAGTGTAGGGACAGGGGGTATGGCGCTTACCCCACAGATCTGCGGGTAGGGATGGTGTGGACGGCTGTGGGGCCGCTTGGGGATAGACTCCCAGATTGCCCCTGACAGTGAGGCCCATGATGCATTTGTTTCTGTCGTGCAGGGAGAAAGGTTCCACACCACGTGCACATTTGGGGAGCTCAGATTACATTGTTTGTGTTCCACATTCTGGAGATCACTGAATTCCAGATTAACCCCAGTTAAATAGAACCACTAGCTGGTGTAAGCCCAGCACACGGGAGGCCGAGACAAGAGGATTGCTATGAGTTCGAGGCCACCCTGGGCCACATAGTAAGATCCTGTCTCAAAAAAATAAAGGAACAAACAGTCACTGAGCTGCCTGCATGTCCAGGTCCCCGTGTGTCTCCCCGTGGTCCCAGCCCCACACAGACCACCCATGGACTCACTCCAAAAGCTTCACTAGGGCCAGTGCGCAGGCTCCAGGGTCCACACGAGTTTGCCCCATGTGAGGCAGCAGGCCCCCCCAAGCAGGGGACCCCTCAGACTTGGGGGGTCTTGTCCTGACAGGACGAGGGGCTGCCAGGGGTTCTGGGCCGCGGTAGAGGAGCAGGAGGTGTAAGAGGGGTGAGTACGCGGCAGAGCAGCACCCGAGGTCACGGCAGAATGGGGACTCGTTCCTGGGGCTGGACAAGATCGGGCTGCGCAGAGCACAGAAAAAACTAAAGCAGCCCCCCCTGAAACACAAGTCGGGGCTCAAGGTGGGGCATGTAGGAGAGGAGACGGGGCAGGGTGGGGAGGAGGACGGCAAGAGCCCACGAGGACCAGTGCCCTGAGGACAGCAGTCTGAGCCACCCAATGTCGTGCCATCTCCAGGGCAGCTACTGTTTGTGAAGGGTGACAGACGCCCCGGTCTCTGGGCTGCTGGTGATGCCCATTTGGAGGCAGCAGGGATGGGGCACGTGGAGGGCACGGGCGGCTGGAGAGGCCGGCAGATAGCAAGGGTATTTTTACCCTAAGTGGCCCCAGCGCTACCAGGACAGTGCACAGCTCTGGGGACAGTGGGGGTGACTGCCTGAGCAGCAGGAGCTCAGGTGACTGATGGCCAGGCCAAGGAGGGAGTGGTATTCACACTTGGGGTCCCTGCTCGACACCCAGGAAGGCTGGGGGCTGGGGCGAGGCGTGTGGCCCAGCAGACCCCTAGCAGCGTGGAGCCAGCACGTTGCAGGGCTGTCCTTGTCCTTGTCCTCTGGGCATGGCAGGCCTGGGGTCAGTCTGCGATCAGATGAACTGTGCGACCATTCAGCGTCCTGCCACATTTACACTGTCTCCAGAGCTCCTGGGCCACATGCACCCAGGGCCTGTGCAGCCCACAGTCGCAGCCCCGCTGACCTCCTCCCGGGGGGGATGGCCCAGGCTCTGGAGACTCTTGAGTCAGGTCAGGACCCCAGGCCGGCTCAGGAGTGGCCTTAAGAACACTGGCTGCAAGCACAAGGCCCTGAGTTCGATCCGCAGCACGCACACAAAAACCCACAGTGGCTGTAGCTCACGGCCCAAGGCTGAAGGGCTGGCGCCATCCTGTTGGCTCAGAGTCACCCTGGGCACCTCTGGACAGGGGGCAGCAATCATCAGGCAGGGAGGTCCCAGTGCCTGGAACCCTGAGGGCGGGACAAATACAGGCTCCTGAGCAAGTCAAATGCCCGTCCTGCCGGCGTCATGGCGCCCCCTGCCGTCCAGAAAGGACAGTGTCCACAGTTCCCGGCTGGATCCCCTCCTCGTCACTGCCCTTGGGGTGAGAGCGGCGCCCCCGGTGTCAGCGATGGCCACAGGGCCCCAGAGCACGCAGTGCCTGTTGCGTCGCTGATGGCAAAGACTCGGTGAGAAACAACAGACAGAAGGAAGAATGTGACATCTCGATGACTTTATCCTGGTGAGGCGTCGCAGCAAGAAGCGTGCGGATCTGCTGCGTTTAATGACACGCGTTGCCTGTGCCTGTTTCTCCTAAACAGGCTGCAAGCGTGAAACCCACTTCTCCCGCGCTGCACGGCAGCCCTTCCCGCCCAGGGAGCAGGGCTGCTATGTCACTGTCCCGGCTGCACCCCACTGCCTTCAGCTCCTGGTGCGCAGCGAGGCCACCTCCATCTGGCAGGCGCCCTGGGAGCCGAGTTCTGTGCTGGCCACCGCCCAGTGCTGACTCCTGAGTGGGTGCGTGGGAGGCTGGGCAGGGCTGACACGGAGCTGAGATGCTGGCACCAACAGCTGTGGTAGCAGTCAGAGCCCAGGACCGCCATCCCTTGCTTGCTGCCCAGGCCCGGAGCCTCCTTACGCCTCAATGCCACCCTCCCAGGGCCCCATTGAGGCAGGCACAGCAGCAGCTCAGGGCCTGGAGCCAAGAAGGGGCTGTGTGTGGAGACAGGCGCAATGGAGGAGACAGGACCTCGCAGGGCAGAGTGAAGTTTGACTTGGGTCTGAGCATGGCCCAGCCTCGTCCCATGTGCTGCCTGGGGCAACTGCAGGGACCTGAGAGACCAGAGTTGGGTGACAAATGACCCTAGGTCGTCACTGCAGAGGACCTGGGAGTCCTGGGGTGCAGCCTTTTGAAAGCAGGAGGGGCTCCCCACACCCTTGTTTTCTCTTTGAACCCAGGGCCTTGGCTCTGAGCGATATCCCCAACCCTTTGTATTTATTTTGAGACGAAGGTCTTGCTAAATTGCCCAGCTAGGCCTACACTTGGGATTCTCCTGCCTCAGCCTCCCAGAGTGCTGGGAACTCAGCTATGTGCCACTATACCTGGCTCCTGCCCAGAGGGCGGTTTCTTGCTGCTTTCTCTCCTCCCATCCTTCCATCCCTCCTTCGCCACCCCACCTCTTTCCTCTTATCTCTTCCAGTACCAGATGGACTCCCACCATTCTCCCTCCTCCCAGACTCCTCCAGGCCAGCCCTCAGGAGGCAAACTGGGGACGAAGTCATGGGCTGATCTGGCTTCCTGCATCTGGGAAATG
This sequence comes from Hystrix cristata, assembly GCA_004026905.1. NCBI lineage: Eukaryota > Metazoa > Chordata > Mammalia > Rodentia > Hystricidae > Hystrix > Hystrix cristata. Next base: position 72,257 of record PVJO010000740.1, on the reverse strand, counting down.
ACAGGCAGCGCCTCTGGGTCTCACTAAGGGGAAGGGAGGCCCAGGTCTCCACCCAGCACCATTTCCTCCCAGAATCACTGCGTCCTCCCACCTCCCCACTCCAGCTGTCGGCATTCTCCAGGGCCGGAGCAGCAAGGGCCCGCAGCACACAGTGGCACTGACAGGAGACGCAGGTGGTGTGGCCTCCACGGAGCCTGCATGTGATCTTTAATCAGTGCTGGGCCCTGCACATCCCCAGCCCCAATGACAAGTGTGAAGGACATGGCAGGGCCAGCACTGCAGCCCCACGCCTCCAGGGCACTGCCAGACAGGCAGGATGCAGACAGCTGGGAGCCGGGCGGGCCGCCATAGGAAGTCTATGTCCCCCGTCCCCACCCTGGGGACCCTGCGGGAGGAGTTCCTGGCAGGGTAGTGCCTAGCGGCTTGGTCTGGGGCCCCACTGGAGCCTGCGCCCTATGGCCATCCCGAGGAACAGAACTGTCTCCCCTGCCTATTCAGAGCCCCACCCCCCCAATCCTAAGGTAACCAAGGAACAGCACACCCAGAGGCAGCGTGTTCACCACGGCTCTTGTCCTAGGCAGCTGCACCCCCAACTCCTTTCAGCTCTGGGGCTGGGTTCCTCCTGAGCTGGGGGCCACAGGGGCTGCAGGGGACCAGGAGGGGGGCTCTGGAGAGGGACCTCAAGTGGAATGGGTCTGAGAGACTGGAGGTCTTTCCTATACCCTAGGGCCATCAACTCGACTTGTCCTGGCCTTGCCCCAGCCTGGCCAGCTTTGTCCTTCTAACTCGAGAGTCCTCCCTAGGAGCTGACCTGGCCCAGGGCACTGATCCCTGGCTCAGCTTGGAGTTGCCCTTCTTGGATGGGAGATGCCATTTTATTTGAAGGACCCTCAAACACATGCATGTCCTGGCAGGGATGGGCAGCTGTCACAGAATTTACAACAGTTTGGGACTCGGTGGCTGCAACCACGGCCGAGGCCTGGGGCATGGGACAGGCAGCTTTGGTTTGAATCCTCTGGGCCAGGCGGGGCTGGGTGTGTGTGGGGGGGCATCCAGCCCCCCTGGGGTCAGGGCCAGGCACTAGGATGAGTGTCCCTGTGTCAGGACCGGGCACCAGGCCCTCCCACAAACGCTGAAACGTCCTCCCACTGCCCTGGCCCCAGCACCCCAAGTTACATTCATCAGCTAAGATCAGTAAGAAAAAGGTAGGTGCAACCCCTCCTGGTCCCAGAGAGCAGGGGCCACACCGTGTGCTGTGGCTGAAGCTACATTCACACAGGCGCGTGTGCAAGGCCAGAGCCGCAGGCTGTGGCCTGGGAATGAATCCTCTAGGCCCGGGCCGCCACAGCGGGAGCACAGCACCACACCACCCTGTGCAGCCGGAGCAGAGCAGAGGGGGACCTGGAAGACACGTGCATGGCGCCGCCCCAGTGGCTGCCCCAGGTGCGGGGGAGGGTGGTGCTTAGGCCCCTCCGGACCTGGAAGGAGAATGGCCGTCAGGGAGGAGCCAGGCAGGGCCCCAGTAAGTCACAGGCCAGACGACAAGGGTGTGGGGGAAGTCAGACAGCGGTGACACAGGGACACAGAGACAAGCAGATGGGATGCGGTGGATGGGTGACAGGCAGAGGACTTTCCTCCAGGCAGCGGATGCTAGGGACAGATGAGATGAGACACACAGCGGGGCACGACGTGGCTGGTGTCACACTGCCCCCTGCTGGGTTGGGTCGTACCTTCCTCGGCGGATGTTTCTGCGAGTGCCAGGAGAGGTCAGGCAGGGAGAGACCAAAGAAGGTGTAACTCTCCTGTCCCCGCTCCTGAGGGACCCTGGCCAGAGAGCGCTGGGTCCCTGGGGCTGCAGGCTAGGGATGGACCTACCCCAGGGCCAAATGGGTAGCTCTGCCACCCACGCCGCCCTTGGGTCCCGCTCGTGGGGTCAGACAGCTCCGGGACCCAAATTTTGAAGCCTGGGTGGAGGAAAGGGGAGCCCAGGGTGGGACACTGGAGGGACATGGGACAGCTGGAGGGACCCCCAGTCTGGGGTGGGGAGTTGGACCTGTGAACATGGGATCCCTGGGTTTCAGTGCGCATGGTTCAAGGTTTTAAGCAGTAGCACAAGGCCCTGAGGGTCACTGGCCCCTAATACCCACACCCCCGGGTCTGGGTGCCCAGTGTGTCTCTTACTTGAATCCCCACCCTGTGCCACCCAGGACGATGGCTGCAACCAGGACAGCTCCAGCGATGGAGCCGATGATGATGTTGGTGCCGCTGGGACCTGGGAAGAAGAAGGCTCTGTGGCAGGGATGGCCCACGGCACGGGGATGGTCCCCGGCCAACCCCCCCCTCACCTTTGTACCGCTCCGTCTCTCCCGTGGGTGGAGACGTGGGCAGCGGGTTGTGGATACTGCAGTCCTTGCCCGTCCAGTCAGGCTGGCAGATGCACTTGCCCTCATTGCTGCAGACCTAGGGCACGGCCGGCGGTGAGCAGGGTCACATCATCCCTCATGTTTTTTTGAGACAGGGTCTCACTATGTAGTCCAGGCTGGCCTTGAACTCATGACGATCCTCTTGCCTCAGCCTCCTGAGTGCTGGGATCTCAGTGCCCCTGTTCCTATGTCCCCACCCCCAGCCTCCCTGCTGTCCCGGCCCCTGCTCACCCCGTGGTGTGAACAGACCCGGCGCTCCCCACTGCCTGGGCAGGTGCTGAAGTTGAAGGCTGAGGCCGGAAGGCAGCGGTGGCCCAGGCATAGCATGTTGGGTCCGCAGGCTGTGCCGTCCTCCACGTAGCTCAGGTCAGAGCCGTCGGCCAGCTGCACGTGGCCGCCCCTGGGAAGGGACAGCAATGAGTCTTGTCCTTGTGCCCCCATGGGCCCCTCCATGCCCAGCCAGGGGCCCGGCCACACCTGCAGTCCAGCTCCTTGCCCTGGTGGTAGAAGGTGACGCTGCTAATGTCTCCCCCTAGGTCGCCCAACCGAGGAGCCCCAGAGATGTTGACGCAGAGGAGGAAGCCACAAAGTACGTCCCTGCGGGGGCAGGGGGACAGTGATCCGCGTTCTTGGCAGCCCGAGCCACCGCCGCCCGGCCCGCTCGCAACTCACTGCTTGTTGCACTGCACCCAGCCTGAGCCCTTGCGCCCGCAGTTCCCGCGCTCGGTGCCCTCCACGTTCAGCTTCTCGTAGCAGAAGCGGTCGGCGGCCACTGCAGGGAGACCCGGGCACCCCAGCCTCAGGGCCGAACCCCGACTCTGGCGGCCCGGCCGCTCCGCGATCTCAGGAGCCACGGTAGCGGGGTGTCGAGCCAGGAGCCGCCCAGCCCCTCTGTTCCAGCCCCGTCCCGCGCAGCCCCACTCACCACGGCCCCACAGGGCCCGGCACTGCCGGTCCCGCGTTCGGCAGCGGCCTCCGTAGCAGCGGCCCTAGGGACGGGCGGCACGGCAGTGAGTGCGAGCTCGGGGGCCGCACGGAGCCCGGAGGACCCCACGCCTACCTGCTCGTGGTCACAGGCGTAGCCGTCCAGCTTGTGCAGGTTGGGGGGACACTGCGGAGAGAGGGGCCTGAGCGCTGCGACCAGGGACTGGAACCCCGGCCTCCCTCGGTCCCCTGCGCCCGGGAGGCCGCGACGCCTGGCGACGAAGACCGGACAGGACGTCCCCGGTCACGCGAGGGCACGGAGGCAGGTGGGACGCCGGTCGACAGCTAGAAGAGCCCCTCCCAGGTGGGGAAACTGAGGCTGCCGGCACCGGCGGACCTGGCTCGAGTCCCCGGTGCAGGTCTCCGCGATGTCGCACTCATTCACCGCTTCGCGGCAGGAAACGCCCCGCGGCTCGTACTGTGAGTGGGCGGGGTCAGCGGGTGAGGCCCCGCCCCGCCCGCCCCCGGCCCCGCCCCGCGACGCTCAGCGGCGCACTCCCAGCCCCGCACCTTGCAGCGGCGACAGCACAGCCCATCGCTGCACGTGGCGTCGTGCGTCAGCGTGCACTTCTTGCAGCAGCTGCCGCCCGCTCGGCTGCATTCCTGGGGTCGCGAGGAGGGAGGGAGGGAGGGAGGCAGGCGGGCAGGCGGGCGGCCCCGGCCTCGGTCTCCCCGGAGCCCCGGGGCCCCTCGCGGCGGCCCGCGCCCCGCCCCGCGCCGCTCACCTGCACCGAGCCGCAGTCGCACTCCTCCCCCGCCTCCACGAAGCCGTTCCCGCACTCGGGCGGGTCCAGGAGCTGCGGGGCCGGGAGGCGAGGTCGGGTCGGGGCGCGGCCGGGGTCAGGGTTAGGGTCAGAGTCGGGTGAGGGTCGGGCCAGGTTTGGGGGCGGGGTCTGTGCACCTTGAGCGGCTTGTTGAAGAGGCAGCTCCCGCCGCCCTCCTGCAGGAACTGCGTGTATTCGTCGATGCTGCAGCGCGAGAACTTTCGGGGCAGGTAGAACCTGGGGGGTTGCGGGGCCGTGTGGCTGGGCGCCCTCCTGTCCGCCCTCCCTCTGTGTCCCTGTCCCCAGCGTCCCTGTGCACAGCGCAGGGAGGAGCGGAGGGGCCGCCCTGAGGCCCTCGCCGGGACCCGTGTCCCTGCGCTCACCCCGTGTCCTCCATGATGCAGCCCAGCCAGACGTCGGGACACTTGCAGTCCCCGGCCGAGCTCCGGTGCTTGTTCCACATCATGCCCAGGTTCTGCCCCAGCGTCTGCGCCAGCGTCACCGCCATAGCCCCCATGTTGCCGTACTGGGGGGGAGAGGGAGGCCAGGTGTCTGCGCCCCACGGCCCCGGCCCAGCCCCCAGGCCCCTGCTCACCTCGTTCACGCCGCCTCCCCGAGACAGCGAGCAGATGCCCCCCACGTAGGCTGCCCCGCTGCTGGAACTCTGGAAGGTGCGGCCTCTGCGGGAGAGGCCGTGAGGAGGGGCCTCTGGACTCTGAGCCTTCCTTGGGAGGGCAGCCCCGACCTTCGGGTCAGCCCAGTGACCTCCCTGCCCCAGTGGGCTCACTCTAGGTTCAAGGCCCCTTTTCTCCGCCGTCCCCACTGCCAGAGCCCTGGCCCCAAGGAAGGCAGCTACAGGAAGGCAGAGGAGACCACCAGGGCTCGGACACTGGCCCAGGATCCCCAGCCAGGGCACAAGGAGGCCCAGCCAGACACACGTGGGGACCGGGTGGCCAGTAGGTAGCAGGGCGCGCAGGGCGGCACTCACGAGAAGAGGTGGGTGGCATCGCTGGGCTCAGGCAGACCCTCCTGCCGGTAGACCATGAGCCGGGCCAGGGTCTCCAGGAGGTCATCCTGCACCTGGATCTTGTCCCCATCGGCCCACGTTTCCATGGCGACCAGCACAATGCGGGTACTGAGCTGCTCCTTGTATATCTGGGCCCAGAAGGGGAGAGGGGCTGGGGCACGGCTGCAGGCGGCCTTAGTCTCCCTCCAGGAAGCGGGGTCTGAGGCTGCCAGCCCCCTTGGGTGTGCGTGGTGGGGCCAGGGCATGGGGGGTGCTCGGTGCTCACCACATCTGCCAGGTTCACCACAGACTTGGCGAAGTTGCTGGTGAGGACCACAGACTGCCGCATCTGCTCAAACTGAGGGAGAGAGAGGGGCGAGCTCCTTGCAGGCCCCCCCAGGGGTCCCCCAGCCTGGGCACCTACCAGCTGGTGGTCATTGATCACGATGAGCTCCACATACTTGGTCTCACTGTGGACGGTGGGGTGGCCCCTGCGGACCTAGGGGTGGGTGGGCCCTGGGAATCAGTCCCCTCCATGCCCAGCTCCAGCCAAGCCGCAGGCGGACTCTGGCCAAGGGCAGAGCAGCCCCTGCAGACACCATGGGAGGAGCTGGCAGCTCTCCCAGAGATGGCCCAGGGTCTCTGCAGCCCAGGGTCTGAGTGGGCCCCATACCTGCCTTTTCCTTCTCAGCCTCGGCCGGCTTGGAGGGACAGCTCGGGCAGCAAACAGGCAGCCTGTGGGGAGTCACAGGTGAGGGGGGCACCACCCAGCCTTGCCCAGCTCCACTTCTCACCCTTACCTGGCTCCCTGCATCCGAGGGGGGCTGTGAGGAGAGGGGTCCGGTAAACAAGGTGCGGGAGGGGTCCCTGCAACGAGGGGAGTTAGTTCGTGGGGGCCGGGCAGGTTTGCCCCAGGTCCTCCCCCACCTCGCCCAGGGTAACCCACAGCCAGCCAGGGCTCCTGTCAGTCGGATCTGATCTCCCAGATCCTCAGGTTCCAGGGTCAAGACCTGGGGGTGCCCTGAGAGCCAGGGGCAAAGGACACTGGAGCCAAGAGAGGTCGTGTGGGGGACGGGGAGGGAACCGGAGCTGGGGTCACTGAGGAGGGCAGTGAGGCTGAGGTTACTGAGGAGGTGGCGGCTGGTGATGGTGTCAGCGGGCTGAGGATGGTACAAGTTGTACCTGGGGGTGGGCCGGCGGCCTGGCCAACTCCTGGGGCTCCACGATGTAGGTTGAGTTCCCGTCAGAGAAGACTCCGCTGTGGAAAGAGGCATGTGTCCCACAGTCTGGTGCCCATCCCCCTTGTGCAGGCAGGGGCCCTGCCCCGCGCCCCTACTCACTGCAGCCCTTGGCAGGTAGACAGCGCAGCAAAGGAGCGGGGGTTGCCCCGGAGCTTGCCCTGGTAGTAGCAGTGGTCTCCAGCACCCTGCAGAGCAAGGCTGGTGAGTAGGGCGCCCAGGGAGACCCCAGCAGCTGCTTTGTACACCACGGCCCAGGCCTGCCAGTGCTGCCCCTGAAGTGCTGAGTAGCTCTGGCATACTCCTGACCCTCTCTGGGCAATGTCACCTCGCCTGTCACAAGGACACTGGGCCACAGCAGGCAGCTGGTAGAGGCTGACCCGGCCCGACTTGTGGTCCCTGGCTGAGGAACTGTGGGCAGTGGGGTCCTCCTGGCCTGGCTCACTCCACCCTGACTCTGCCTCCTGTGGAAGTACTCTTGCCCCAATTACTAAGCAAGTGGGGGCTGGGGACTGGGCTATCTATAGACACTCATTCATCTCTGTCCAGGCTCCAGGCCTCAGGGGCAGGGACCCTGCATGGCAGAGAGCAGGAATCCCTAGTCAGGGGGCCAGAATCCAAGGACATGGCTGCCTGACACACAGGCCTTGTCCTTGTGGGATCCCTGGCTGTGCTCAGTCCACTGCTGACCGGGGCCTCTGAACTGGGGAGGATAGAGGGGCCGTACCTCACCCTGTCCCCTCCCCAAGGACTCACGGTGCTGTGCTGGGCCGTCCCCTCCCGGCTAAAGTGTCGCTCCACATACTGAGAGGACAGGAGGTGACTGGAACAGCAGACAGGGCGGTCAGTGTGGGGCCAGGGCAGGCCCCAGCCCTCCCCGTGTCCTGCTCGACCCTGCTGGGGGTCACACTCACTGGTTCAGCTCCAGGTCCAGGGTGAAGTTGGAATCAAAGGCTGGGATGATGAAGCTCACCTGGGCCAGGTGGACAGGCTGGCACAGCAGGTAGAGAGGAGTTAGACTGAGGGGCCTGGGGTGGGATACGGCTTGGGGAGGGTGGCAGGGGCCAGCGGCCACCACCATGAGGGCCTCTTGCTCCCTGGGGATGGGGGCTGCAGCCGCCTGCCCGTCCTCCAGTCAGGGCCCCCGGGGTCGAGGGCCTCATGCCAGGCCGCCCCACACTCACATGCTGGTGGGATTGAGGGCCCTGGAGGATCATGGGAAGGGTGAGGGTCCTGTCCAGGGTAGATGGGGCAACAGCGTGGGCTGTGCAGATGTGGTGGTGGCGGGGGCTGACCCCAGGCCCCATGCTAGGCAAGGGACGGTGTCATCCAATCAAGAGGAAAGGACTTGGCTCCTCTACCCCCAAATCCATTGCCCTCTGCCTTGCCCGAAGCAGCTCATCTTTAATATTTCAATCTGCGGTTAATTTTTAAACATGGAAGTTTTCCCGATGAATTTTTCAGAGGGCCCAGGCAGTGGGGTTGGAGCTCCAGATTGCCATGGCAATCCACGCATCAGACCTGGCCCTGCCCCAGGCCTGGGTGCCTGCTCCAGGGTCAGGGACCTCAGAGCCCCCAAGGAGGTGGCAGCGTGAGGGGGCCACACCCACCTGGGGACACATGGCCCTGCCCTACCCCAAGCTGAATGCGGCTCCATCTTACAAAGGTCTGGATGCTCAGGAAGGGCCCGGGGCTCCCCAGGCCCCTTGGCCAGTGCCTGAGGTGTCTCTTCCTGGCCTGGCTGCCGTGGTGGGGGAGAAGATACCCCAACAGGATGCCCCAAAATCCCTAAGCTGCTGCCTGGTAGCTCCCACCTTCCTGCAGGCTTCTCAGGTACCAGGCCCAAACCCAAATAGATGCCCCTGTCACTCCCACCCAACTGCTGGGGACACTGAGGCACAAGGAGGCAACCACTTAGGGAGTGGAGGAGCTGGGACTCAAAACCAGGGAATCCACTCCCAGGGTTCCCCACCTGCAAGGTGGGCCAGGGTGGAAGTCAGCCCGGGTCCACAGAGAGGATGAGGGGACGGGGGAACAGCGGGCGACCAGGGCCCGGCCCAAGGACACTCCTGCACCCCAACTCCAGACTCTGAGCTCTTCTTGGGGCCCTAAGTGCATTGACCAGACTGGAAATAGAAAGCCATGGCAGGGTGCCCTGCATCTTCCCCACCCCTCGCTATGGCCCAGCTTGGCCCCTGCCTCCCCTCCCCTGGGGCCTGAGCCGCTTATGGTCTGCACCCCGACTCCTAGCTGACTCTGGTCCCAGAAGTGGACTGCCAGGGTTCCTTCAGGATGACCCGGCTACCACTCTTGAGCCTCTGCTTTGCCCTGAAAGGTAAGATGAGCCACTCCTGAAGCCGAGATGTGGCTGCAGGCCAGGTAGTCCAGGGCCTGCAGGGTTTGGGCACTCACAGAATCTACCTCCCTTAGGAAGCCAGCAGGCTGAGGCATCTGGTCTCCCCGCTCTGGGCAGCCCATGGAGCTCCACCCAGGGAAGCCCAGGCTGATGGGGAAGCAGGACCTTCACTATGAGCTGCATCCCCAGACTTTTAATTTTTTATTTTGAGACAGGGTCTGGCTAAGTCATTTAGTTGCCCAGGCTGGGCTGGAACTTGTGATCCTCTTGCCTCACCCTCCCAGAGTGCTGGAATGACAGGCTACGCAGGGGCCTCTTGTCTGCATATCCCACAGCCTGTGAGGCTGAACTGTGGCCCCTTTTTCCAGCAGTGAAGACCCTGGGGTGGGCTGGGTGCCGCTAGGAGGCGGTGGAGGAAGAGGAAAGAACCAGACCCCACCAGGGGACACAGCCTGACCTGAGGGAAGAACTAGGTCAGGTCACCCTGAGTCCCAGCACCTATGACTCCCAGCACATGGGGCCTCCTGCAGGCCCAGTGCCCTCCCCGGGACCCTCCTTGCCTGGCCCTGCCCTACCCCCAGCCTTACTCCCTGGTGCCCAGCTCCACACCCTGGGCACAGCTGGGCTGCAATCCTGTGCCTGGCCCTTGCCCCTTGCTGCCTGCCACCCGGCTCTCATGTGCCCAGCCATTTGCTCACAGCCTGCCAGGTGGTCTGGTCCTCATTCACAAGTGCCAGGCTTGAGCTCAGGGAGGGACATGTTCGGGGCCCAGCCAGAAGCAGGGTGCGGAGCGGAGGAGGCAGAGATGCCAGTCTCTGCCCAGACCTACAAGACCTTGGCCTGGGGAAGGGGACTAAAGGTCACCAGGATGTGACCATGTAGACACCCGTCCGTCCCCCAGTCTCCTCATCCACCCCAACCTGCTGCACCTGCCCACCCACAGGGGCTCGGCCCAGTCACCCTCGGAAGCTTGAAGCACAGCTTTTGTCTTTTTTGGTACTGGGGGGTCAAACCTAGGGACGTGCCACCACCGAGCTATATCCCCAGCTCTCTATAAAGTTTGGACAGGATCTCGTTAGGCTGCCTAGGCCGATCTTCCTGCCTTGTAGCTGGGATTGTAGGTGTGCACCACTGTCCCCATAACCTCTAATCCCCTTTCTCCTGCCAGGGTCTGACGATGCAGTGGGGCAAAAGTGGACAGGGGACTGAGGGAGCTGCTTAACCTTCAGCCTCAGTTTCCCTTCAGTGTAACAGGGATTCATGAGGGCGATGTGAGGCCTGGTTAGTGTGCTGTTATCACAGATCAGTAGTGACACTAAGGACTGGAGGATGCAGACCCTGTCCTAGCTGGATGGGTGGTAGGGACTGAACAAGACACTCCTGGACTCTCTCCCATGACAGGGACGCCCAGAGCACTGGCTTTGTGCTCAGATCTGGGAGGACTGTGCAGGGTCTCACCGAGGTATCTTTCTGGGAATGGGGACACCACCACCTCTTCGGCTGGGTGGCTGCCGCTGGGCAGGGCCACTGAAGGGTCCTGGTCCGGGGACCTCCGCCCCAGCAAGGTGCAGTGCCCCATTTATCAGCGGGGCACCAGGCTCCAGACCTCAAGCACAGGTGGACAGCTCTCTGGTGATGGGATGTGACCTACATTCCGAGGACAGAGTCACCTCCTTACAGGCTTGCTGGCCCCTCTGGGGGCAGACACTGGACAGCTGGGTTCCTCTAGGCAGCCAGCAGGGAGCCAGAGAGGCCAGGGTCTGGTGGAGAGGGTTTGAGGGGCGGGCCCTGCAGGAGGACTCCTCCCCTGGGCTCCAAATGACATGCAAGGCTTAGGTCAGAGCAGGGGTGGGCACCAGCTAGCTTGGTCACAGTGGGTAGGACCTGCACAGGGCTGTCCTGCCCTAGGGGACACTGGGAAGCCTTTCTGACCTTGGTGCCCAGCCACCCTAGAACAAGCTGGCCCTGGCCCCAGCCACCACCTCTCACAGGAGCTCCGACCCCAGGACAGAGCTGAAAAGAGGCCTGGGTTCCAGTGTGGACCCAGACCCTGGGCACAGGCCTGGGCTCGCTGCCCACCTTGCCAGGCTGGGCCAAGCTGCACCCAGCTGTGCCCACTCACAGCCCTACTGGGTGCCCGAGCCCCTACCCTAGCCATGCCTCCCCTCATGCCCACTCTCTACTCCCTGGATCCTGCCTGCTCCTCAGTCCCACAGAGCAGCTTCCTGTGAGTGGGGAAAGGTGACCCTGGGAATGTGTGGCCTCAGCACCTAGGATGTGGCCAGCTCCCTTGCCCACCAGAGGCCCCTTCTGCAGGAAGCAGCCGGCAGGAACTGCGCCTGGCTCATGCCTTCCCCGCCCCCAGCCTCCTTCCCATCAGTTTTCTGAGCAGATGAAAGTCAGCCTGGGGCAGTGGTGAAGGGGCAAAGGTCCAACATCCCTCCTGGCCATAACTCTGCCCCAGGGCACTGCTGAGAACAGGGATGAGGCTCTGCTCCCCAGCAGCTGTGTGGCCCAAGTCCCCTCCATCTGTGGAATGGGGACAACTCCTGAATTCACACCCAGAAGGACAGACAAGTCCCTGCCTCTCTGAGGGCCCTGGGAGGTGAGATCTCTCTGGCTTCTCTCACATCCCCATCCCCCTAGATACAAGCTGTCACCATCCTGGGCTCAGGGGTTGGAAGATGGGACCTCCTGCCCGCCTGCCAACCTTTGTGTGCCCCCAGGTTCCATCAGGACCTGAGGTCTTGCTGCTGGCCCCACACCTGCTGGGCTGGGCCACAGGCTCTGCTACCAGCCCCCCAGGAGACATCTGCCCATGTCACTTGTGTCCCTGGCTTCCTCCATCCTGGCCTGAAGGCTGGGAAGTGCCCTTGGACCCAAACCCAGGAGCCTAGAGGCCAAGCAGTACAGGGGCCTTGGAGAAAATGGCTCCCAGCTCCGCTGCTTGAGACCCGGCCAGCTGGGCAAGGTGCTCAACCTCTTGGGGCTGGGGTTCACAGATTACAAGACAGCACAGTGCCGGCCCAGAGAGCCCACAACTCTCTCTTTCCCCACCAGGCAGGCCCACTGTAACAGGGGAAACTGAAGCACAGATAAGCCAGGGCCCTGAGCAAGTCCCCAGCAGAGGCTGCATGGAGTCCCCAGGAGGCCTTGGTCCCAGAAAGACTCCAGTGGAGCTCAGTTGCCCACAGACCCCAGACTCCCCAGTGCCTTGAGTGTGTTGGGGCTCAGTCCTCACACACACCTCATGTGCACACTTGCCACCCACTCATGCTGTGGAGCAACACCCAAAGGCGCCCCAGGCTGTCCAGTCCCACACACCCATCCTGACCTCCACCCACAGGGTCCTTCTCTTCAGAAAGGAGCAGTCTGCCCAGTTGAACCTCCACTTTTCATCCTGCCCCACGAGGTGTCACCCCTCCCCAGCAGTCAGCCAGAGCCATCCAGTCCTTGCCAAGTCCATCACAGGTGCAGCGTTCACAGAGCACCGGATGCTACCCACTGCCCATCCCACCTGCCAGGCTCCCGGGTGGCCTGGAGCTGGCCTCTGCCTGCTCCCTGCCGCGACACTGGGGACCATCAGCCCTCCCGGGTGGCCCGAGTGATGGTCCATCTATTATGCATGCTCCTTCCTGCTTGCACTCCTGCCGGCCCGCGCCGGCCCCCTCCTCCTTGAGGCTTTTAACCAAGTGCATTAGGCAGGGCCAGATGCCAGTCTGACAGATGTCGGTAATGTTAGCCCCTGTTCCCTTCTGCTCCTCAACCAGCTCGGTCTGCTCCCCCCACTCCCAGCTGCCAGAGCTTCCCGACTTCAGGGCCCCCTGCCCAGGCTCCTCCACACCTGCATCCCTGCCAAGCCTCTGCCACAGCCCTGGCCACCCCCCGGGGGCCTGGCCAACTTTCAGCTCCCAGCTCCCGGGGAGCAGAATGGGGCTGAATGAAGATTCCATCTGGGTGATTATTATTCACATGATATTAATTAATTATTAATTGCAATTAATCTCCTTCATTCCTCCCCTTCCTCTAGGATGCAGGAGGGGCCCGGCTGCGGACAGGGACGAGGGCAGGCAGATCTGGGGGTTATGGATGAACTTGGGGCCTTGAGCCATTTCCCTAGGGCCCCTTTCAGCCAAGACAGGAAGGAGGGCGAGCAGCCTGTTGGCACTCAGCGGGAAACCGAGGCAGGGGCCAACATCAAGCAGTTCCGTTCTAGGAAGCCCACTGCAGGTGCTTCGAGAATCCCCTGACCCCCACCCCCTGCCCCGGCCCATCCTTAGCACTGCCTCGCGGCAGGAAGGGCAGGGCAGGCGGGGAGAGGAGACCGAGGCCTGAGCGGCCGAGTCCCTGGGCTGAGGCCGGGTTCCGGGGAGGGGATGCCTGGCGCGTGGGGTCCCCGCACCCCGCCTCCGACCCCACTCACCGGGCCCCCAGGCGGCTCCCGGCGGACGCGGGTGTCCAATTGCTGCTTCCGCACCTCGCCCCCAGAGCTGCCCCTGACCAGCCGGCTGGGCTCGGTGACCTCGGCGGCCGCGGGGCTCCCCGGGGCCCCCCAGCGCAGCGCCGCGCCAGGACCCCGCGCCCCGAGCCCTGCGGGAGACACGCGGCTGGGACGCGGCTGGGGCGCGCCTGGGCGCGCGTGGGCGGCGGTGCGGGCCGAACCCGGGCGGGAGCGCGGGTCGGACGGGGCCCGCGGTAGGGACAGAGAGGACGGAGGGAACCCCGCCTGCCGGCCCGCCCGGGCCGCCTCGCCCATATCCGCGGGAGACGCTCCCGGGGTCGCGCGGGGTCGGGCCGTCGCCGGGCGGTCACTCACCGGGCGGGGGCAGCAGCGGCAGGAGCAGCAGAGCCGCGAACGCCCCGCGCCGCATCCGCCGCATGCTTCGCGCATCACCCTCGGCCGGGCTGCGGCGGCGGCGGCGGGAGGACGCGGGGACGCGGGGACGCGGGGACGCGGGGGACGCGGGGCACACGAGGGCGGGCGCCGGGTGGGGATCGCGGGCGGGGCGGCGGAGGGGGCGCGGCGGCTCAGCGCGCTCGGTCCCGGGCCATCCCGGCGGGCGACGGCTCGGGGTTAAAAGCGGCGCTGGGCGCGTGAGCCGAGGCCCCGCCCCGCCCCTCCCCTCTGCGCTATCGCCCCGCCCCGCCTCTCGCTCCGCCCCAATCTCCCCCCCCGGCGCATCGCCCCGCCCCCTGCACATCGCCCCGCCCCCGCCCGCACTCCTTGCGTCATAGCCCCGACCCCTCCCCTCCCCCCGGCGCCGAAAGTCCTCCGGGCCTCCCGGCTGGACGATCCGCTAACACTCGTGGATTCGCGCGGAGGGAGGCAGGGCACCGAGGCCCGGGCTCCGACTGGGGCGGCCGTCTGGGGACCCGGGGAGGGGGCGTGGCCGCCGGCCCCGTCCCGCCCCTGTGCCCCGACTGCCCTCCCCGTGTCCCTCCCCCGCGGACGCGGACGGGCGCGGGTGTGGGGGGCGCTGGCTTCTCGTCCTGCAGGCTCCTCCTCCTCCTCCAGGAGGGTTTCGGATTGTCACCCCGCCACCAGGAGGGCCTGGCCTGCTGCTGTCGGCTCCCGCCCTGCTGTGCCCTGCTCCGCTCACAGAAGTGGCCTTGTCCGCCAGAAACCTGGCCTCCAGCGCCACCTCCCCTATGCCGCCCAGCCCAGCTGCGCCCCCAGCCCGGGTCAGGACAAGATGGGTCCGGACTCCAGGTGTCTGGAGCCGGTACCTGAGATGCATGGGCTGGGGGCCACCCATGGACCCCCCAGCTCCCAAGGTCAGAGCATTGCTACCCACGCTGTGGAGCGCAGGTCACCTGGAGCAGCGGGGGCAGGGAGCCCCTTCCTGGGCATCTGCTGGGACAGGAGCTGCCCGTGGCTGTGCCAGCCTCCCCGCACCAGACTCTATTTCAGGCGCAGGAGAGGCGAGAAGGCGAGTTCCCAGAAGGCGCTGACATCCACACTGGGAAGAGGTGATGCCCCCAGCCACCTGCCACCCAGCCCCAGATGCTCAGCCAGGCGCAGCAGATCCTCTGTCACTATGGAGATGACTCAAAAACCTCCAGAACCTGGGGGCCAGGGACTCCTAGGAATGACAGCCTACTCCATGGGATTCCCCAGAAACTCGGAACTGCCCAGGATGAAGAGATTCTACTCTCCCTTTCACAGACAGGGAAACTGAGAACTCCCAAAGCCACATGGCTGTTCTGTACAGGCACATCCCAAACAGGTCCCGTCTTCACTTCCACCTCTATCGGGGACCAGAGGACACTGGTCACCCACACCTCACCCCGTCCACTGGGCGCTCCCAACACTGGGTGACTGTCATGCTCCACAGTTAAGAGCCGCACCCAGGCCTGTCAGCGAGCCCTGGTCCCCCACACCTGTGAGCAAGGCAGGCTGGGCGATGGGGCCCTCAGCAGCGCCGGACACACTTCAACCACATCCATGGCCCTGGGACCTTCGGCTTCCTGTGGGGAGACTGTCCCAGTCCCTGGGGATTAGCATCCTCAGGTGGGCTCAATCACATGGCTCCTTGGCCCTGTGGCCACTTCCTTCGTGGGTTCTCAGCTCTAAGCAGACCTGGCTGGACGTCTTTTTATTTTTGGTGGTGCTGGGATTGAATCCAGGGCCTTTAATTTTAAAACAAGGTCTTGCTAAATTGCCCAGCTGGCCTTTAACTTGTGATCTTTCTGCCTCAGCCCCCAGTGTAGCCAGAATTACAGGTGCGAGCCACCGCATCTGGCTGTGGCTGGACATTTTAAGCCTCCCTTGAGCTGGCACCCCAACCTGGGCCCCTGAAGCCCTGCCACCCCATTCTGTGTCCTTTCAGCTGGGCTGTGACATACCTGGCAGATCCACTCTCCAGGTCAGTGGCCCTCCCTCAGGTGGGCACTTCATAGGAGCCATCTCCCTAATCAGCCCTGGTCCCCACTGGGGCAGAGTTCCCCAGGGCCACCCGACTCCACAGGTCTCCTGCATTGCCTGAGGCTGGTGGCCACTACTTAGCACTGCCCTAGTCATCTTTGCTGTATGGCCCTGGCAGAGGTTGGGCTCTGGTCTCCTCCCCAGGGCCCCCAAGTCTCTCCCTTTCAGGCCACCTCCTCCCCCACATTTTCCTGCACACAGGCTGCCAAGGCCCAGACCCTGTCTTGGTATTTGCAGGTAAGGGAGTGGCTCCGGGCCAGCTGTCCAGGCTGGGTACTCAAACCAAGGCAGCCCAGGTAGGAGCTGGCCGCAGGGCTCCAAATCTCAGCTGTCCACTGCCAGCACAGGACTGTGTGCCAGCGCTGGCCTCCCAGCCCATCTCCTCATCTCAGTGTTGCGGTGTGGCCAGGCCTCACAGGCTCGGGGCAGGGCCTGGCATACGGAAGGGGTTGCCAGCCTGAGTGGCTCCCTGGTCCTCTCCTGTGCCCTGCACATGCAGACTAGGCCTGATGATGCAGTGTGGGCACAGGGAGCAGGGGGGCTGAATGTGTGGACAGAAAGTCCACCTACCTCCTCCACGACACCAGCCTGGGAGAGGATGCTCTTCCTACCGAAAGCCCTGCGGGGATGCCACCTGCTGTGCCCTCCCCTCATCCTAGGGGCTCCCCCAGCTTTTCTGCTGCTTTCTGGCCAGGGGAGAGCAGGAGTCACTGGGGCACCAGGATCCTGGAACCCCACTCCAAGGGCCGACTGCCCCTGGAGATGAGGATGTGGGTCATAGAGGGCATGGGAAAGCAGGAGGGGAGCCAAGCTCCGTCCATGCAACCAGGTGTGTGTGAAGGGTAGCTCACTGTCAACATGCCAAGTGCCTCACACACTCAGTGCCTGTGACTCCTGAGCGCACACCACAGGCTTCACAGGGCTGGGCCTGGGGCCTGGGGCCTGGGGCAGGGTGCTCCGGGGGGGACAGGCTGGGGTGGTGAGGGGCGAAGCTGGACAAGCTGAGGACAATGGAAGGAGCAGCTTTCTTGCTTCCCAGTGACCTCGGAGGTGACAGGCATCAAGAGTGCCGTCCCAGGAGGGGTCTGGTGTGGCAGTGGGGAGGGCCTTGCACTTGGATGGGGGCGTGGCATTTTATAGCGGGATCCAGATCCTCAAGAAAACAGGCGCAGAGGATATGGCTCAGCCCAGGTCTCAGTGAGAGGGAGGGAGCATCTGGGTCCTTCCCACTGGCAGAGTGCCTCCTGAAGGTGAGGACTGCAAGGGGTCGGGCCGGACAACCACAGCACACAGCTGTGGAGCCCTGAAGGACACTGGGAAGAGAAGACACCAAGGACAGGAGTGAGTGACTCAGGGCCAAGCCAGGCAGATGGGTGGTCACTGGGATTGTGGTTCCGAGGAGGAAAGGAGATGGAGGCAGGGGCACAGGCTGTGTGGAGCCCGAGGTCAGGAGGAGCCTCCTTCAAGAGAGGACACTGAGGAAGTCTTCAGGCAGAGGAGGTGGAGGCTGAGAGGGGACCTGACAAGGGTGACCAGGTGGGCTGGAGAGCACAGGGCAGTGACCTGCGCTGGAGACAGGCTTGCTTTGAAAGAAATGAGCAAGGTATGCGAGGGTGGCAGTTCCCCCACTGAGGAGGGACACATCCCCTCTGACCTCACCCTGCAATCTGGAAGTCACCATGGGCAAGGACCACAGTGCTAGCTGGGACCGTGGCCTGCCAGACATGTCCAAGGTGACAGCCGTGGGCTGGGGATTTAGCTCCGTAGTTAGAGTGTTTGCCTCACAAGTGCAAGGCCCTGAGTTCGATCCCCAGCACCCAAAAAAAAAAAAAAAAAATCCATCAAGGTGACAGCCGCCAACATGTGCAGGACATGAGGGGGCATGGGCCCTGGGGACAGGTACAGCGCCAGAACTGACGACAGGCTAAGGGAGCAGTCTGCAAAGGCGGTGGCCAAAGGAACCCCGTCCAGGGAGGCTGGGGAGAGACATGCCCCTGTCCCAAAGGAAAGGGAGGTCCCCAGTGGGAAAGCGGGTCTTCTGGGCTGTGGGGATGGTCATAGGGCACACGGGTGCCCATATACCACATGCCAGAGCCTCTGCTGCTTGTCATTAATACATTTATTTAAATTTCCTGAGTCAAGGCTAATCGTGAAATTTAACAGAATGGCACAAAAAGGCCAAGAAGAGGGCTGCACACGTGGCTGCTGTTTCCAAACTCCCAGCTCGGGGCCTCGCTGAAGCCAGGCCTGCTCCTCCTGGAGAGGCAGAAGCTCACCGGGCTTCCAGCAGCAGTGGCATTTAAAGACACAAACAGGCTGGGAAGGGCGAGAAGAACCACAGCACAGATTGTAATAAAAAAGAAAAGTGGCCTAGGAGTCAATAGCAAACCCATTTCTGTCTGCAGATTAATGGCTCGCTGTGGGATGGGGGAGGCCTTGGGGAGAAAGGGAGGCAATGTAAGTTGGCAGGTGAGATGGCGCCCATTCCAGCCTCCTGGCGGGCAGCTCAGCTGTGATGCAGGGAGGAAGGGCTGGGGTCCCAGAGGGTCCCAGCTAAGTGCTGGGAAGGGCGCCGAGCTGCCGGGAGCCCCTCCTCTGCTTCATATGTTCACAGGCACTGGAGAGCGTGGGGGACTGGGGGTGGTGTGAGGCTCCAGGAAGCAGCGACCACAGCTTGTGGGGAAGAGGGAGCTGGGCGGGGGTGGGAGCGCACACAGCCTCCTGCCACTGCTCCCGTTTGGACCCGGCCCACACCAACTGGGCCTGGGCGGCTGCTACGCCAAACAGAATCCCCAGACACTGCCTGGTCAGGATGGCTGCTGCAAGGGCAGCCTGGCCCAGCCCCGCCTGCTCTACACATGGGCCAGGTGGCCAGAGCCCTATGTTGCCCTGCAGAGGCCAGACCCAGCTTCTCCTGGTGTGCAGGGTGCACCTGAGTTGCCAGCTCAGGAAGAGCCAGGCACACAGAGCAGGTCTCTGCAGCCCTGGGTAGGGGCAAGGAGACAGGACACATGGCCAGGGGCAAGGCAGCCCGGCTCCCTGCAGGGGCCCTGATGCTGTGGGGATGGCGGGTAGGCGCCGAGGGGCAGCTGGGGGGCAAATCAGCCTGCTGGGCTACAGGGCAAGGGGCTGTACAAGGGGAGCCCTCAGCTTCGGGGGCTTCCCCTCTGCCAGGGCCAAGGTGGCAGGGGGACTGGAGTTCTACCACTCTGTCAGCAGGCTGCCGGGGGAGAGAATCTGGGTGGCAGAGGCAGGGCTGCCGGTGGCACAAGGGCAGCAGGGAGGCTGGAGACCCAGGTTCATGGCCTGGAAAGGGATGAGAGAGAGCATTTAGGCCTCTAACTGTCCTGTGCTATACGGGGCCTGTGGCAAGGGGGTCCCTAGTCTCATCTCGGCATTGCCACTGGGGAACCAGGCCTTCCGCTTGTGGCCCACGAGTGCCAGATCTGGGCCAGAGGAGAGGGCCACAGAACCAGAGCTGGTCAGGAGGCCTGAGCAGGCTGGGCCCTGCACATGGGTGTGTCTGGGGGTGCTGCTGCAAATTCAACTGACCCCTCCTGCTGCGGGCAGCTTGCAGCTGGTCCAGGTCCCTGGCCAGTCCCTGTGGGTTCCTCTGGGGCCTTCACGGGATGCTCTGTCCTGTCCTGCTCTGGGGTGCCTGGGGCCTGGTGGGAGTGCAAGTCAGAGGCCGGGGAGCCCGATGGCCTGCAGGGACAGAAATACCAGCAAGCTCCAGGCTCAGCTCCCAAGCTGTGGCAAGGTGGGGGCTCCTGGGCTGTGTGGAGGACAGGGGAGGTGGCCTGTACCCCTGGCCACGAAGGCTTCTCTTGTCCTGATCCTTCTCCTGCTCTGGGCTGTGGCTGGGCCTGGTTGGGGAATAGTGAGAGGCTCTGTGGTTTACTGACTTGAAAGAGGCCAGGCCCTCTGGTGCTGCAGCGCAGACAGAGGCAAAGCCGGGTGTGGGGGAAGCTGAAGCCACAGCCCCAGGCAGGTGAGGGTGGCCTGCTGGGCAGCGGTGCTGGTCTGGGAGCCTGGGCCTCACGAAACCCATCTCAGGGGGCCAGACCTTGCTCAGTACCCTCTACCATGTCAATGGCCACCCCTAAAACAAACAGAACAAGGACAGTGGAAGGAAAGTGAGAAAGGAGAAACCTACAGCCTGTGCCTGATGCTGCCGGGCTGAGAAGCCTTTCCGGCCCACCCTGAGAGGGCAGAGAGCTGCCACACAGGCATGCTGGGGGTGTGGCACTCATTGGAGAGGCCGGCCTGGGTCGGGACGCCTGTGAAGTGCTGAGGTGGGCAATGATGCAGTCGGCATCTGCATATGGGTGGGCTTCCAGGCCGAACCCCTGGTGCTGGGTACTCTGAAGATGCTGATGGGGCGAGAGGAGGCGAGGCGTGCGACAGGGCTGGGTATGGCCGCCAGAGTCCAGGAGGCTGCGTGGCGAAGGCCCCCACAGCACTCGCAGCAGCCATTCCCCTCCGGGGTGCAGGCGCGGGACGGGTGGCTGGGGGCACAGGCCTGGTGCCAGGCCCCTGGGTACTCCTTGCAGGGGTGGGAGGTGGTCACTGCTGGAGTCCTGGGAAGAGGTGTGCTCAGCAGGCACCAGGTGGGGAATGCAGCCCTGCCCTGCCCTCGGCCTATGCCCGGGGGGGCAGGAGGAGCAGGCAGAGTCCTTCCTGCCTGGCCCCCCCTTGTCCATGTATCCCAAGCTCCAGGCACATGGGTCGGCAGCCCAAGAATTGCGAGGAGGAATTCAACTCCCAGTCCAGCACAGGCCCCACCCAGACCCACCTGTCCCAAGAGGCCAGAAGGAACAGCTCTCAGCAGCTGTGGGAGGACTGTTCCACCTAAGCCTCCTGTGCCTAGGCTGTCCCCTCCCTCATGGTGACTTGCCCCCCTCAAAGCTGCCACCTTCCAAAAATCTCCTCAAACCTGAACTCCCACAGGAATTGCAACCTGCACTTCAAATGGTCTGTAGTTGGTGAGCGGGTGAGGTGGCGCACCTATAACCCTAGCACTCTGGAGCCTGAGGCAGGAGGACTGCCAAGAGTTCCAGAGACTTGCTTTATTCTTTTTAATATTTACAACTAATATCAAAGGGCTCAGTTCTCCAAGGTATGAAGATGTCCTTAAAAATCATAAGCGATTCGAGTTCAATCCCCAGCACCAAAAAAAAAAAAAGAAAAAAAGAAAAAAAATCATAAGCGATCAATTACCCAACAGAAAAATGGGCAGAGGAAATGGAGAAGGTTCACACAAAAAAAGTCAAACGATCAAATGTGAAAACATACTCAATTAAAGAAATAATCATACCAGGATATAGTTTTCTCCGTGTGTGTGTGGTACGGAGCACTGAAGCCTTCACACGGAGCTGCGTCCCCAGCCCTTAGAAGATGATGATGATGATACTCTTTATTCAATTTTGAGACAGGGTCTTAGTTACCCAGCCTGGGCTGGAACTTATCTTGGCCTCCCAGAGGGCTGGGATTATAGACACGCTACTGTGCCTGGCCCCTGTATTACTGTGTGTGTGTGTGTGTGTGTGTATGTGTGTGATACTGGAATCAAACCTAAGTGCATTCCACCATTGCACTACACTCCCAGCCCATTATTTAATCTTTTGAAACAGGGTCTTGTTCAGTTGCCCAGGTAGAACTTGAACTTCCATCCTCCTGCCTCGGCCTCCTAAGTGCTGAGATGACAGGTGTGGACTATCACACCCAGCTGCACTATGTGTGAGAGGAACAAAGGGTGCCTGCACCCTGTATGCCCAGGCACCAAGTCTCTGGTGTCAGACCCAGAACTAGAGGACGGATGTAGATTATGGACTTTTCGCTTCAAATTGTTCATAATTCTTGAATTTTGAGCCAAAATAGAATAATTTTTAAAATGTGAAAACCAAACATTTCTTCCATGCTATGGTTTAGACCTGAAATGTTCCCCAGTGTCTCACGTGTCCAGGGCCAGGCTTTCAGAAGGTGGCTGGTAGGTCACGGTAGGGAGGAGTGTGCCTGGCGGAGCCTGGGACGCCCCTGGGTCCCCTCCAAGTACCATCTCCTGCCTGGAGCTGGCTGATGGCCCAGAGCCTTGCCACAGGGAGCCAGTTGCCCTGCCTGCCGGACACGCTCCTAGGATTCCCTGTACATGCGTGCACACGTACACGGACATGCGCCTGTCCAGTCTCCTTACAGGGGCTGCCAAAGCCTCAGCATAGCTTCTCCGCCTGCCCTCCCAGCCCCTCTGCCCTGCCAATCCCTGCCACCAGCCAGGCCCTGCCTGCCTGCGCCCGGGCCTGTTGCACCTCTGAAGACAGCAGTGACACACTGGGGACATCCCCTCATCTTCTCCTTGCTCCGGCCGCCCACCCGCACCCTTCTGAACTGTAGCTCAGGGGCTGCCACCTCTTCTGTTCTCAACCCCGCAGGGTAGGAACACTAGCAGGCTGACAGCACATGGCCACATGACGCAGGGAGCCTGGCAGGGATCCAGTTACTCCTCACATTTAGCTCAACAGGTCCACACTAGGATGGGCACTGCCAGGACCAAGAGCTTGCTGGGACACAGCTGGGAGCCGCGACCCAGCAGGGATCCAGGTTCTGAAGGAGCAGGTGGACCCCGGCGCTAATGGTGGTGGTGGTGGGAAACCACTCTATGCCCTGGTCAGGTCCTGCGGCAGGGATAAAGGTCACCTAGCACATGGATGGACGTTCCCGTGGCTTTGCTCTGAGCCACGTTCCCAGGAGAGTATGTTGAAGGAGCACACAGAGCTGATCCCAAAGCCACGCGGCAGGTAGGAGGCAGGGGCTCTGGCCCGAAACCAGTCCTGGCACGCTGGAGTCAGAACGACCTACCTGGTGGGGCATGAACTGCCCCAGGTCACCGCAGCCTCAAACGGACTTGTGTCTTTGGGTCCCAGAAAAGAAATTTCAGGAAAGCATTTAAACTGGTGGTGGAAAGGATGGAACTTCCTGAAACAGAAAACTTCCACTGAGACTACAGTGGGGAGGGAGAGGAGGAAGTGGGCAAGCCTGACCCTGATGTGCCCTCTGGAAGAGCCGTTGTCAGCCCTCTCTGCTGAGTGAACACAGGAAACCCTGCCTTCCTGCAGGCAGCCTGGCTCAGTGCGGCCTTGGTGTCTCGCACTTTACAGCACAGGTCCGGGACCCGCCTGAGGCTCACAGCCAGCAGGTGGAACAGACTACAACAGATGCCTGAGTTCTTCTGGCCCTGCTGACCCACAGTGCCTTCTGGGGCTCTGGCCTGCTGGAATTTAAATGCACATGGGACACCACAGTAGGGGCTGCCTTGCTCATGTGAGGACGCACTGCTGCAGGAGGCTGAGCCTTGGTACCTGAGGGCAGGGGTTCGGGATAGAGAAGAGGCACAGGGCACATTCTGGACAGCCAGGCCTGGACTGAGTGGTTTCGGCAGGCTGCCTGCGTGCCAAATGTTTACACTTCTAGAGATGGAACTGCACTGTGCCTCCTTAGTGCACCCTGCACTCCACCAAGGCTGCTGTGGTCTGTGCTCTGGACCCAGGAGGGAGGGTGGCAAAGAGACTCCTGGGCCCTAAGCCTGGCCGACACCCCCTGCCTCCGACCGGTGTTCTGTTCTGGTCTAGTACAGTGGTGCCTCGGCTCATGGACGCTTTTGTTTGCACACAATTTGATTCACAAACAGAATTTGCAATCTCTGCATTGGGTGACAAACATGACCATGGCCATCTTTCTTGCACAAACACAAACGTGGCTATCTTTTCCAAAATCCTACAACAAATTAAGTTTGTGAACCGAGGTACCACTGCACCTCCCAAAGTGCAGTGACAACCAAGGTGGCTCCAAAGAGCTAGCCAGCCAGGCTAATGGCAAGCTCCAAGCCCGAAACAGTGGGCAGCAGGGTGGTCAGGGGTGGCTACAAGGTGCCGCAGGGTGGTCGTCCGGGCCCTACCTCCTCTGACCTGACTTCCCCACTAGGAGGGGTGGACTGTCCTCAGGCTGGCATCACGCAGGGCAGCTGTGAGGTCACATGTCAGAAAAGGGCTTTTTGGGCAAACCAGAAAGGTTTCTTCAAACCCAGGCAGCCCAGTGGTGGAGCCCCAGGGCCACTCAAGGCAGCCACACTGTGGCCATGACATTCCCTGCTGGTTGATGGCTTTCTCTTTCTGGCTACCCTGGGGATGGAGTGGAGAGCCTCCTGCTCAGACCATGGCTCAGACTGTGCCAGTGCAGTGACATCCAGCATCAGCCCCAGCCACAGGGAAAGAACAGCAGTGAGGAGTGTGCGTGAGTCCAGCTCACACAGCAAGCACACAACAGAGGCAACATCCACACAGGACCTAACACCAACCTGAGTCACTTCCGAGCAGGGTCACCTGTATGATGCCACCCAGCGCTCCAGGTCGCGGGGAACATCTCTTTACAGCAAGGACAAAGGCGGCGCGGGATGGAGTGGCTGGGTCCCAAGCACTCACCTGCTCGTGCCTTCCACCTTGAGAACAGGGCCTTCAGCCTGGCCACTGCAGGGAGAATGCAGCTGTCACCACCCATCCGCACACAGGAGCCCTGTCTGAGAGCCAGCTCTGGGGGAGCCCAGGAGCCCAGCCCTGGGGGACTCCCCCCACAGGGCCCTCAGGCTCACTGCAGGTCCTCTGTGTGTGCACCTGGAGCCTGCTTCCCACCAATGATGCACCCCACTGAGACCCAGCTAGAGGGAGAAACCGGCCGCCCCAACAGTTTCTGGTAGGCCCAGGGCTGAGTCCCTCAGCTGTGAGTCCTGAGAACGTTCCCAGGCAGAGCTCTCCACAAGGGAACAGTCAAGAGGAAGGAGGGTAGTTTAGTGAGCCAGGCGCAGCGGCACCTGCCTGTCATCCCAACACACTGAAGAGACTGGGGCAGGAGGATCACCAGCTCGGTCAAACAACTTGGTGAGACCTTGTCATAAAAAAAAAAAAAAATTTAAAGATTTAAAGTATGCTTAGTGATCTCTGTAGCAGGATGGTAGAAAAATACTGCAGGTGAAATCCAGCTTTTGGAAAAACAGAATGAAGGGGTGCTAAGACGACAAATTTAGAATCAATCGAGAAGCTCAGCCCTGGTCACTTACAGCCAGTTATTTACATGGTTCACAAACCTCACAGGCACGAAGAGCCTCGCTGTCTCCCTGCAGCGACAGGATTCGGCGATGGAATCCAGCAAAGGCAGAGCAGACCCAGCCTGGGAGCCACCCCAGCACCCAGCAGCACAGACTGCTCCTAGGGCGGAGGCTCCATTAATTACTTACAGACGGTACTCTGTCTTCCTAATTAGCTGTGAGTTGATTAAAATCCACTCCCTACAGACGTCCCTGCATGCTTGGCTGAGCAGGTGCCAAGTGGCTTCCCTGGCTCCCACTGTGTGGAGTAAATGCCACCTGAAGGGCACCCAGGGGAGCAGTTCCTGTGTCCCAGAGGCTGCCTGCTTGTCACTTAGAGAGCCCGGCACTTCTGGCAGTGGCAGGCAGCTGTAAACCCTGCCCACCCCAACTGCCGCCGAATCACAGGAGGCAGCCAGGCTTCGGCTGCACCCAGGAGGAGCCAAGCACGTAGGTGCCAAGGTGAAGCTGGATACCTCCCCTGGCCAGCACCTGAGGCCCCGGCCCCCAACAGCAGTGAGAGTCGGACAACTTCCCGTCTAGCCGCAGAAGAGCAGATGCAGCTCTCGGGGAGGTGGTGATGCCTACAAGGGGGTGGGACTGTGATTTGCCAGGATGGCCCCCACACTGACCTTCCCAGGCAGGTGACTGGGCTCCTGGAGGTGCTCCCTGCACGGAGAGGAAGCTAGGTTAAGCAAGCGGGAACCGAGAGGCAGGCGAACCGGCTGGCAGGGTGGCTCCACTTGCTCCCTGCCACCAGGGGGGCCGAGGGCGTGGTGAGCGGGGCCTGGGCAACGTTGGGGTGGCAGGCACCGTGGGGCTGTGGGGGCTGGGAGACCGAAGCCGCACTCTCCCCGGGGAGGCTCCACCTGTGTGTGCGGCTGGGAGAAGTGAAGCACTGAAGACCCAACCTGGCACCGCTCCTGCAGTATTGGCAGGCGTTTTCCAGGTGTGCCACCACCATCCAGGCCGCCTGTCAGGACAGTTTCTGGGGCTACTCAAAGAGCCTCTCTGACCCGTACTTTGTACCCTGACTCCACGGGTCAAAACCAACATGTAAGCCAGGGCCACGTAAATTGATTATTAAAAATGAAAATGTAGTAAGATTTAGAAATGAGCGGAGCTGTGGACAGGGGACCCAGGATGTGAGATCCGTGGACCTGTGACTGCCTGCACCCCAGCCGGGCTGGCAGCTTCTCCTTCAGGCCACGCCTCAGGGAAAGAGGCTCACGACGCCTGGACCCTCCTCTCCTCTCAGATTATGCCCTGGATCCATCCCAAGTCTCTCCAACATCTACAGAGCTGGTTACTGAGGCACAGTGGAGTAAAAACGCTGTGCGCTGGCCTGGACGGGCACTGGTGACACTGCTGCACAGCATGGGCCCTGCAGTCACTCTGGGTGGGAGGGATGTGCGTGGCAAGAACAGAGTGGGCTAGGGAGGCCTTCACCATATAATGTTGGGAACCTGCACACAAGTTGATTCAGCAACAGCAGGCCCCAGGACCCTGGCTGGGAAGAAAGCAGCAGAGCCGGAGAGCCTAGGAGAAGTGGAGGTGGCTGCTGCCACCCTAAGTCCCGCTCTGCTCCTAGATACGGGCCCTTGGCGGCTCTGCAGACTCCATCCTTCCTGGGACCCGGGCTCTGGTGAAGCTACTGTGGCTTGGATGAGCCTGGGCTTTCTTGATAGGATACACTGTTTTTTGTTTTTGTTTTTTTCCATACCAGGGATTGACTCCAGGGGCTTTGCCCTGAGCTTCACCCCCAGGCTTTTTTTTTTGTGGTGCCGGGGATCGAACTCAGGCCCTTGTGCTTCCAAGGCAAGCACTCTAATCACTGAGCTAAATCCCCAGCCCCACCCCCAGGCTTTTTAAAAAACAAATGTGACATGAGATCTCCTAGGCTGGGCTCGAACTTGTGCTTCTCTTGCCTCAGTCTCCCAGAGTGCCGAGGTGACAGGCATGCATCACCACACCTGGCTGGGGATCCACAGTTCTAAACCCGGTAAAGAAAGGAAACACGAAACAAGAATTTAGAAAGCAGCTCCCAGGCCGAGTGCTGTCCCCGAGTAGCAGGTGGCAGAGGTCCTGAGCATGGACAGACCTCATCTGGGTCAGGACCGACCAGGAGGTACGTGGCCTGGCTGCCACGACGTCAGCAGGGCAGTGAGCTGTGGCAGCACAGAGCTGTGGGCACTGAGGAGGAGGAGAAGGAGGCCAAGGCCTCTTAGGACGGCCAGGAGACGATGGCCTGGGACCTCACAGAACAGTATCCCTGCCCCCTCAGCTTGGTGGCACCACCTACCTTGGGGACCTCGAGTTCTCACTTCTTCCTGCACCAAGGTCCAAGGGACAGCTGTTGCATATGCACCTTCATCTCTGTGGAGGAGACCGGGCTCAGCCAGGCTCCCGCCCTCGCGTCTAGCATGGCCCTTGCCTGGCCCCCTAGCCTGGCCTGCCACCTTCTGGCTGCAGGTCACCTCTGTGCCTCCTGACACAGGGAAGGGCTGTGTCCTCTCCCCTTGGAGAAGCTGCTCAGCTAGGACACCCAGCCCTCTGGCCACCAAGGGGCTAAGCAGGCTGACATCTCCCCAGCACAGATGAGGGTGGGAAATGAGACAAGTCAGATGCTGAGTGAGATGCAGCCCCCACTGCAGACATGAAAGTGCCCTCACAGCACCAACTCCCTGGAAGGTCTCGGGGCCCAAGGACAGGCAGCACCCAGGCAGCAGGGCACTGAGGTGGAGCTGGGATGAGATCAGCCAGCCAGGCTGCGCGATAATTCTGGCATAATCAATCTCAGTGACAAACGGGTTATCACGGCAAGCAGCTATGGGAAGCAAAGACACGAAGCAGAGAGTTGGCTAAACTGGGTCGAACCCGGCTGTGCTGCTCGTGCTGCCGAATCCACGACCTTCGTCTGACCCCGGAGGCTCAGTGACCTCAGACGGCTGGCACGGGCCTGCCCACTGAGAGGTCACAGGGCAGGACAAGTTCCCGCTTATATGACAAGAGCGTCGCTCTGGCTAGAGGAGAGAGGCAGCAGATGGGCTGGAAGAGCAGGTGCCAGGTGCCAGCCCAGTGCCCGGTCACAGCCACACTCTCCCTTGGCTGTGTCCCCATGTCCTGCCCCTGCTGGCAGTGACCCAGGAGCTGAGTCCCTCCGAGGCTGACCCAGTCAGGCCCCCTGTGCCCTCCACAGGGCCAGGTAAGGCCATAGTGTCCCATCCACAGCAGGATCCTAATTCTCCAGGCTCGGGCGCCGCTCAGGAGGCTGCTGCTGCTTCTCTGAAACGAAAAGGGGAAGTGTGCAGCCAGGTTTTCTAAGTTGCCCAGGCTGGCCCTGACCTCCTGCCTCAGCCTCCCAGGGAGTTGGGAGTGTAGGTAGGAATACCTGTGCCTGGCTGTGCCATCTTGGTTTGCTTTAATGACTTCCCAGAGTTCCCCTTAATGCCTCCTTCTGCACCCTAAATTGCGTGGCCTAGAATTCCCACAGAAGGGACAAATGCTTCGGTTTGAGAGTGGCACAGAGTCTGGAGGGTGCCCGCCACCCCAGCTCTCTGGTGGTCTCTGAGGCAGGCAGCTCTGGCCCTCGCACCTCCATCGCTCCCCTGAGCCCTGGCCTCATCTGTGAGGAGGACACCACACAGCCGCCCAGCTCACCAGTGTGGGCGTCGTGTGGTCAGCATCGGTGAGGACGGCTGCACCACCATGCCCGCGGCTCCTCCGGTTCCTCAGGGCCTTCTGCAGGAGTGCCCTCCCTCTGCTCAGCAGCACCTGGCGGGAAGAGGCTCTGTGAGACCACATGCACAGCAGACACTGACTTGGGCTGGGAGCAGTGGCAGTGGGGGAGAGGTGGAAACGACAGCCTGGAGAACAAAGGCAGAGATAAAGTCACATGTGCCAGGCCTGGTGGCACAAGCCTGTCAGCCGAGCACTCTAGGGGGCTGAGGCAGGAGGATTGTGAGTTCGAGTTCAGCCTGGGCAACTTAGCGACTCAGTAAGACTCTGTCTCAAAATAAACATAAAAAAGGAGTAGGGATGGAGATCAAGGTGAAGACCCTGGGTTCAATCCCCAGTACCACCAAAAAAAAAAAAAAAAAAAAGAGAGAGAGAGAAAAGAAAAGCCATGTGGAAAGGGCTGGGGTGTGGGTCAGTGGGGAGTGCCCACCTGGCAGGCGTGGGGCCTGAGGCTCGACTCCCAGCACCATGGAACAACAAGAGCCACACAGAAGTTCAGGTTCCTAGAGGGAGCTGCGCCCTGGCGGCCAGAGGTCCAACATCACAGGCATCCCAGGCCATTACAGCTCAGCGCTCAGCTCAGAATGTTTCCTTTGCCCCTGGCGAGCCTCTCTCCGAAGGAGGCTGACACAGCATGGTCATGGGCTTCTCACTGTCAGCCACAGTCGGGTACAGCAAAGACAGTGTGCGTGGGGGAGCCGCAGTGCACCCTAGGCCAGGGACAGGGCGTGCTCAGCCCCAGCTGCCGGCCGAGGGACTCGGGGCTCCGGGTACCCACCTGGCCTGCCACTTCTCAGCCGTGGGCTCTGCAGAGGCTGGTGTGGTGCTCAGGACTGTGCCTGCTAATTAATTAATGAGTTAGTTTTGTGGTCTGGCGTGGAACCCGGGCCCCTGTGCATGTGAGGTAGTGCTCGACCGCTGAGCTACGTCCCCAGGCCTGCAGAGGTGCTCAGACCCAGAGCAGTGACGAAAAGCCTCAGTTCCTGAATCCAAGTGGGATTAAATTAAACCAGTAACACTAAAACTAGAGACTGCCTAAAGGGCTCAACAAGGTCTACTTCTGTATGCATGTGTGTGCACACACACATGCAGTACCAGGAACTGAACCCAGGGAGCACTGAGCTACTGAGCTACAACCCCAACCCTTTTTATTTTTTGAAACGGTCCCACAAAGCTGTGCAGGCAGGCCGGCCTCAGGCTTACGATCCTCCTGCCTCAGCCTATTTCCTGTTTACACGTCACAGCCTTGCCACCCCTGAGGCTCTCACCAAGTCTGCAGGTTTCTGTGAGGGCCCCGCATGGCTCCCCTCGGGCTCAGCCTTGGAGGATGTCTCCACCCCGACCCTGCAGGGGCCGGGGCCACCCAGGGACTTGTCCACCACCTCTCTGGCTTCACCTCTCTGCGGCTGGACACAAGGTAACTGACTTCTGTCCTCAGAAAACCCTCAACCACCTGAGACCAGATCACAGAAGGGGCTGAAAACCAAAGAGCAGACGTAGAATTGTTGCTATCAAGAGCCTGGAGAGGAAATCTTGGCAGCCAGAAGTTCCAGAATCGATGTCTCTGAATAGAGCAACTGTGGCACTACCCATAGCCCAGGGAAGACATGGCCTGTGAGGGAACTGCTTCCCTGTGCACCCAGGAATGGCTGTCCCCGCCCCAGGCGGGGCCTTGGGCTCTGGGCACCAACGGGGGAGGTCACGTGTGCGTGGGGAGAATACACTGGGGACCAGGCAGAACGGGGCATGGGCCAGGACATTCGCGGTCTCGCCCCATCTCCAGCTCCGCAGGAACAAACTACCGCAGCAGCAAAAGAAGGTCAGCTCAGCTAAGTCTCAACTCTACTGTGTGACCCACACCTCGACGTCCAACTCAGAGTCCGTCACTCTGACCGCAATACAAAAAGGGGCCCAAAATCACAAACAGAAGAGGAGGGCAAATGTGCCTGGCGCAGGTGTCTCATCACCTCTCTGGCACCACAGGCCTGACTCGTCCCCATGGCCCGAGAACCCTGCAGGCACTGCTGCCTCCTGCAGGAAGTGGGGCCTGCTTCTTCCTCCTCTCCTCGCCTTCTTCCCTTTCTCTCTCTTCACGAGTACACCACCAGACTTGCCTTTCTTTTCAAATATTTTCTCTCTTATTTATTTGTTTTGTTTGAGGTCTCGCTGTGTAGTCCATGCTACCCTGAACTCGCAGCGATCCTCCTGCCTCAGCCTCCCAAGTGCGGGATGACAGGTGTGCACCACCATGCCTGGCTTTCCAAATATTTTCAATCTACAATTGGTTAAATCCACAGGCAGGAACCTGTGGGTGCAGAGGGCTGGCGTTATTCTAAACACTGCTGAACTGCGCCTTTTAAGTGGATGAGGTTCACTGCATGTGAACTGTATCTCAGTAAAGCCACTCTGTGGGAAGGTGGGGAGGAAGAGAGGGCGATACATAGAAACGCTGGCTGTCACCTGGACAGGTGCCCAGCTCTCTAAGCCTCTGGGATGAACAGATAACCACTTTTCTAATCACAGGGGGCATTTACTTTTATTTAAAAAACTTTGTCAGTCATAGTGATACACACCTGTAATCCCAGCACTTGGGAGGCTGAAGCAAGAGGGTCGGTGTGAGCTCAGGGCAGCCTGGACTACATATTGAGACCTTGTCTCAACCGAAAAACCCAAATAAAAACAAAAACAAAGACAAAGGCTGCACATGGCAGTGGATGCCTGCAATCCCAGCTACTGGGGAAAATGAGGCAGAGGATCAAAAGTTTGAGCCCATCCTGGACAACTTGGTGGGCGCTTGTCTCAAAAAGGATGTAGGATACAGCTCAGTGCGGAGGTCCTTGGTTCAGTCACCAGCACCACACACACACACACACACACACACACACACAAACACACACACACACACCTTAACATTGCTTTGTCCCATGAATATAATCATTATGTGCTGTAAACATGCACCAATAACAATTAAAATAAAAATGCTCAGAATAAAACAAATAAAATACAAGTCCTTGGAAGTGGTAGTGGTAGTGATGCCATCAGCAAGGCCCAGGGGCAGACAGATGCGCGCTCCACCTCAGTTGCTGTGC
This sequence comes from Hystrix cristata, assembly GCA_004026905.1. Taxonomy (NCBI): domain Eukaryota; kingdom Metazoa; phylum Chordata; class Mammalia; order Rodentia; family Hystricidae; genus Hystrix; species Hystrix cristata. The sequence goes on along the minus strand of PVJO010000740.1, from coordinate 40,601 downwards.
ACCCCACCCAGCGGCTGCATGGCCCCTGTCAGGAGCTGCATGGTCCTGCCCACCGGCAGATCCAGGTAGGACTCTCTGGAAAAGGGACGCCTCCCAGCACCTGCAGAGTTCCAGTGGCACCTTCTCAGACAGCTGCAACCACCTCCCAGAGCCCCTAGGGAGACACAAAGCAGAGTAAGCACCTTGGGTGCGCGTGTCCTGTAAGGCGGGCAGCACTCATGATGGCCAGGCCAGGCCCAAAGACAACTTTAGGGGTAGTGTCTCAGACCTCTCAAAACTTAGTTTTCTCTTGTTTGCTTTGCTTGAGATGGGGTCTTACTATCTAGTCCAGGATGGTCTCGAACTTACTGAGGCAGTCCTCCTGCCTCAGCCTCCCAAGTGCTGGGACTACAGGCGTGTGCGCCACACCTGGCATGGGAAAACATCAGATATGGAGCTCTGGCACTCGGCTGGTGAGAATATGAAATGGTGGTCACTGCAGAAATGCTCAACAGAGCTAATGTGTGCTGGCTATTTGTTATCACTGAAAGCTCTAAAAGGTTCGCCATCACTGGTAAGAGATTTAAAAGTAGATCGAAGCCAGGTGTAACAGGACACAACTGTAGTCCCAGCAACTTGGGAGGCTGATGCAGTAGGAACCCTAAAGTCAGGATTTTGAGCCCAGCCTGGGCAACTTAGCAAGACCCTGCCTAAAACAAACAAAAACAAACAAAACAAAAAACTAGATAAAAACAGAAACTAAATCGAGAAGGTCCAATGTGCATGTGCCAGGACTTCTGGAAGGAGAGACGGGGTAGACCTGAGCCCGAGGTGACTGCTCAAACTGCCGGAATCGGTGGCGCAAACCCTGGTCAGCCAGGTGAGAGGCGGCACGTGCACGATGAGCAGTCTGGGTGGGTTCAGTCCCCGGCACCAAAACAGACAACACAAAAACCAAACGAATTTCAGAAAGAAAAAGCAAAGCCAATTCATGTTAAACACCCCAAACTGAATTCATGGAACACCAACGACAAACACGTGGTCTTAGCCAGGAAAGACGGCGTAAACCTTACGCAGCATCGCTGCACTCCAACAACTATGAGCCTGCCAGCGGACAATGGTGCTGAGCATGCAGAAATGTCTACTTGGAGTCTTCTACCTGCATGATGAGGATTTAAGAATGAGAGTAAGAGAGAGGCGTTATTTAAGCAACAAAATCCCTGCAGTTCATCACCAACAAATCTCATTAAAGGACTTCTATTATCTATCTACATATACATGTAATTTTTTTTTTTTTTTGAGACAGGGTCTCATTAAGTAGCTCAGGCTGGATTCCAACTTGCAGGATCTTTCTGCCTCAGGCTCCCAAGTACTGGGATTACAGGTATGTGCCACCAAGCCAAGCTCACCATCTTCCTCCTCCTCCTCCTCCTCCTGCAGTTCAGGGGACAGAACCCAGGGCCTCAAAGCCTGCTAAACAAGTGCTCTACCACTGAATCGCCACCTACAGACGTTTAAAAGATGTACTCACCCAGAAGGAAACTGGGTCCAAAGGAAGGACTGAAATACCAAAAAACTGATTAGAATACATATAAATCAAAACAATCCTTGGCTGTATAAAACAATAATGGCACAGTACGGTAGCACAGTCCAGGAATCCCAGCACTCTGGGAAACTGATGCAGGAGGATGGAAAGTCCAAGCCTGGTTTGGGCATTTAGTGACTTTGTCTCAAAATAGAAAATAAAAAAGGGCTGGGTTAGAGCTCAGTGTGAAGGCCCCGAGTTCAATTCCCAGTGCCACAAAAACACAATAAGGATTCACAGGCAGCAATAGCAATAACTGTGTTGGTGAATAGCAGTAAAGTCAGAGGGGATGGAAGGACTCAGGTACAAGGGTCCTGGCCTGTCTACAGCACACTCTGCCATGGCACACTGGGAGGAAAAGATGAAATACCGCTTCGAAATCCAAGAGAAATAATTCCAACCTAGAACTCTTGAGCTGACTCAAGCAGCCCTCAACTGGAAAATACAATAAAGAACTGGCCTGGGGGTCTCAAACTTGGCTTGCTTTGCAGGTGCCTTTCTCAGGAAGCTACACCAGAGGATGTGTGTCACTAAAATGAGAAGTAAAATGAGAGATGGGAATTTGGAGTTTAGAATCCAGAGGATCAGACACAGAAAGGGGCAAAGGGAATTCCACATGCAGAGCGAGATGGGACAGCACAAAGACGGCAGCTGGGGTTTGGCTGCCTCGGTCAGTCGGAGACAGAGTGCATAGAGGCTCGTGCTTCCGGGAAAGAGTTTGCACAGGAAGATAAAACAACGCCTGTTTTCCTACATGGTTCAGCTCTGAATAACCTTTCCATAACTAAAATAACGTAAACACAAAATGGCTAAACATATTAGTATGTATGTGGGATGTGGGCCAAGCATGCTGGAGAAGTGTCTGCAAAGGGGACAGAAAACAAAAAACTTTCTCTCCCACGAAAGTCAATAGATAAAATTTAAAACAGAAAACAATAACAGCAGTGTGTGCATGCTATTTACAGAAATTAGGTGCTATTAGAAGAAACCGCTAAAGAGCTGTAAGTGGCTACACCCTAGGGAACCTAAAGGGAGGACAATGCCATGCCGCCTGTGTTCTGTGATAGACTTTGGTCTTTTAAACCACGTAAGAATAAAGCTAATAAAAGACAAAAACACAAACCTTTCAAATCCCCACATAATTATTTTATAGCTAATTTTATCAACAAGTATAAAAAGTATAACCTGAAATCGTCTAAAGAGAGCTGGGTATGGTGACACACACATATAATCCCAGCACTCTGGGAGGCTGAAGCAGGAGGATTACCAAATTAAAATAGAATACAGCCTGGGCAATTTACGAGACCTTGTTTCACGATAAAAAGGGAAATGTATTTTAAAGTGAAGGCCCTGAGTTCAATCTCCAGTACTGAAAAATAAAATCATTTAAAGAGGAAAGCAGGTCACTTACAAAGAAACAGAATCAGATTGGCTTTAATTCAGCAGCATCTTTTTTTTTTTTTTGCAAGAAGAAAATACCGTGTTTTCACTGTGTTTAAAAGAAAACAACCTTAACTCAGAATTTTAGTTCAAGGGTGAAACTGAGCTACTATCACACATACAAACCTCAGAAAGTTGTTAGGCAGAGCTAGCTCCTTTCTGAAAATGCTCTTGGAGAAAGCTCTTCAGCAAAAAGAGAGAGAGATCGAAAAGGAAGCAACGAGGTAGGAGAAGGACACATGAATAATTGAGTAAAGCCCGCTGCTGCGAAAATGCAACCGCCAAATGGCATCTCCGTAACAATCCAGTTTTATCGGGTAGGTTCTGATATTCTGGGTTCTTCCCCTCCTGGAGCAAGGACTTGAAAGACGGGGGCAAAAAGTAGCTCTAAAATTTTATTTAAAATTGTAGAGAAGGGGTTGGAGATTTAGCTCAGTGGTCAGAGTTCCTGCCTCGAAAGCACAAGGCCCTGAGTTCGAACCCCAGCACCAAAAAAAAAAAAAAAAATTATAGAGAAAAGAAGAAAAGGAAAATTGAGCATAACAATAGATACAGCAAAATGTGTACGAGGCCTAAAAGGCACGGTAGGGGTCACCGCGAGAAAGGCATGATAGCGGTGGCGCTGGGTGCGCAGACACCGTCTTCCACGGAGGAAAAGGGAGCGCTCCTTCGCTGGCGGCGCCACAGAAAAGGAAAAAGAGCTTACTTCCCGCCTTGCTTCCATTTATCCACGTGAGAGGGGTGGCTTGAAACTGGCGCCTCAGGCTGACCTCAGGTCCAGGCCACTCCCCCGGGGCTGACCTCGGGTCCAAACCATTCCTCCAGACCGCATTCCCTCGCCGGCCAGCCTTAGCCGTGCCCTATTCCTACCTCACCAGATCCGAAAATCAGATGGCGTTAACAAAAGTACAGGGCGCGAGACTGGGCCTGGGCCTGCTCGGCCGGGAGGTTCCCGGCCAGCCCGGCTGCCCAGCAAGACCCTGCCGCAAAAGCCCACGGAGGGAAGGGAGAGCGGCTGGGCTCCCACGGCGATTCTCCTGCCTCAGCCTCCCAGAGTGCCGCGGACACAGACACCACGCCCCCTGGGGGCCGGCGTGCGCCGCGATAACCCAAGACGCCGGGTTAGGACGCCGACTCGGCGCCTGTCTGCGGCCCGCTCCACCGACGCCTCGCCGGCCTGGCGCAGGCCGTCCGGTCCCGCACCGGCCACAACGCAGCCGCCCGCACGCGCCACGCCGTTAGGACACGCCTCGGCCTCCCGGACGGGCCGCTACCCACCGGGGCCCGGAGCCCGGAGCCGCCGCTCGCCGCGCAGCGCCGCAGCTCGCGCCGCCCGCCCCGCCCCGCCCCCGCCCCGCCCCCGCCGGCGCGCTCGCGCCTGCCCTTCGCGGCCCGCCGTACGGCGTCCCCGCGGGGACAACATTAGGGGGCGTCCCCTCGCGCCCGCCCGCGCGCGCCCGCGCCCCGCGCGCCCGCTCCCGCCTCCTCCTGCCGCCGAAGGGCTCTGCACTCTCCGCGCCGCGGCCCCCGTCGCCTCCGTCCCCTATCAGACGTCCGGCGGGCGCGGCTCTCCACGCGGCTCCCCACCTTGCGCCTGTCCTTTCCCGCTCGCCCGGGCGGCTCCGTGCGAAGCCTGCGGAACCGCCGCCCCTCGCTCTGGCCTCGCCCCTGATCGGCAGATTCAAAGCGCCGCGCGTCTAGGCGCCAGCACTCGGGCGGCGGGCAGGAGCTCCGCTGCAAGCTGGAGGCCAGCCTGGCCTGTGGAGTGAGACCCTGTCTCAAAGAAGTACACACGTAAATGAAAGCACCCTGCACATTCGGTCTGGGTGGCTGCTGGCTTTGTCCAAAGCAGAACAGTCGTTCTACCCCCAACAAAATGCGAAAGCAAAACCTCACCCCAGTAAATAACACTGTTGCTCAAACCAAAAGCCTGGAAGTTATCTTTCAGGACTTTTTGGTAAGCCCACACCCTAATCCAGGAACAACCCCATCTAAGTCTACCTTCAAAGCCCATCTTTGGACTGACCGCTACCCCCATCCTGGTTCAAGCCCACATCAGTCCACTCCTAACAACACTTCTAATCTGAGTGGCTTCTGACCTCCCCAACATTCTCCATGCCACAGCCAGAATTAACCTTTTCGTGGAACTAGGGGTAATCCAGGCCTCACCCACCCTAATCATGGTACCACTGAGCTACATCCTCAGCGCCTTTTTCACTTTTTAAAATTTTGAGACAGTCTCATTAGGTGGCCGAGGTGGGTTTGAACGTGCTTCCCGAGTAGCAGGAGTCACAGGTATGCACCACCGCACCCCAGGGAATGAGAGTTTTCAACCACTTGATAGAAGGGTATGTAGCACATGTCCATGGGATCCCTTCCAGGGGCTTTCCCTGAAAACAGATCGCACAGTCCAGCCTGATGAACGAAGGCTTGGCCGTGGGATTCCTTGGCTTCTGAAAAGGGCAGAAGAACAACACATTACTGGTAAGCAGATGCGTTAAAAGCCAGATGGTCACCATGTTTTCTGCCCCACTGTGATGAGCAGCACACGGCACGGGAGGCTGCCACATCAACCCGATTCCTCATGGAACCAGCATAGACCAGGGCCACGGACGGGAAACAGACCTTCCCTGTAAACGCCTCAGGTTTGAAGCCATTTGTTACCACATCGTAAGGTAGCTCCAGGCTTCCAAGGTAGCTCGAGGTCGCCCCAGGAAGACTCTGTGATGTCAAATGCTTTCTACAAGAATACTAAGAAAATATTTCCCACGTTCCCCTTCATTTTCCCTGGATGCTCAATGGATATGCAGAAGGAGAAATGCAAATCCAGCTGTCTCTCTTAAACCAAGTATCAGCACTGCAGAAATGTGGAACTATTTTTGTTCTGCAGAATATAGTTGCACTAAAAATACACTGTTTATATTGATACGTAGTGACTTCCTTTTTACTTTTTGTTTTGCAGTGCTGATGAGCTCACTTTTATCCTTTAGTTAATTTTTATATTAACAAATATGGGCAGGGTATAACGCAATGGTGGGCATGTGGCTAGCACTGCAAGGCTCTGGGTTCAGTCCCCAGCTGTGCAAGACAAAAAAAATCAATAAATTAATGAAACCACTACTTAAAGGGTTTCTGGGACTGGGGATCTAGCTCAGCGGTTGGACACCTGCTTCACATGCTTGAGACCTTGGATTTGGATTCAGACCCTAGCACCAAAAAGCAAAAAGTCTGTTTCAACTTCCGATACGGTAAATATCAATACATATGATCTTATTTTATGAATACATATTTAGATACAAATGTGCATATGCCGCACGCTACATACATTTGCGAGGATAAATTCACCATGTTGTGGTCTCTGCGACACCTACCTTCTTCTGGCAGCCACAGCTGTCTCAGATGCTGAGGAAGGAGGATGTGTGCACGCGGGCTGGGTCACGAAGCGCTTGTCAACCTCGTTCGAGTTTCTCGCATCCTGCTTGGGGCAGCAGTTGCAGCCCAGGACATTTGCAGGTGCCGGCTGGAGGCCCCGGCGCCTGCAACGCTGTCTTCTGCAAGCCTCCCAGTGACTGCAACGTCACAAGAGCATCCTAGCCAGATTCACCCCCAAACCCGAGCCCCACAGATCCCAGAGGAAATCAACTGGTCCCTCGAACTTGCCGCTCAGCCTGGGTTTTGACTGTCCCCTGAGGCACGGAAGCCGAAGGGCTGAACTCCAGCTCCAAGCAGCTGGGAACCAGAGGAGCAGGTAAGAGAGGCCTGGAGGGGTCTCGGCCACTAAGCGCTGCCCTCCCGTCTCCCTTCTGCCCCTGGGCCGAGAGGTGAATCGGTTTTGCTCAGACTCTCACCCGAGAACAGGGCCAAAGGGTCAGAGAGCGAAACCTGCAAAACCACGGGCCAAGCGGAGCTTTGCTCTTCTCGGCCAGTACCTCGGGAAGCTGACCGACAGGCACTTCACGTTGGGGTGAGGGTCACGTAGCAACGCAGACATGCGCGTTAAACATCGTCAGGAGCCTCAGTCTTTACCCCGTGAAGGGGCCCCCCGCCAGAACTTTGAGAATGGCTGACCTGGCCCATCCTGAGACCTGCCCTTTCCAGAGCCCGCAGCCCCGTGTCCTACTGCTCCCTCCTTGGTCTTGAACTCACCAAACTCACACTTGCCTTGGGGCCTTGGTGCTAAGGGTTGCATTTTCCACATCCGGGATCAGATCAGGTCTTCTGCCCAGGCCGCCCTGTCTGACACCAGGCACCCCGCCTCGGCTTGCAACCTCCCCACACTCGCGGCTGGCGGGAAGGGCCTCACTGCTGAGCCCTCAGAGAGACAAGGCCGCATGCAGCACCCCAGAGGCTGAGCCAGCACCTGTGGGGTGAAGGAGTCTCTCTGATCATTGGTTTTTTTCATTTGTAAAAAATGAACATAATATCATCTACCAGGCAGTGAGATTTTAAAGACTAACATGCGTTTAGTGCATGATGACTGACCAAAAAGTAATTTTGTTCTATTTTGGGGGATGCTAGACAAGTGCTCTGCCAGGGAGCTAAACCCCCAACTCCTATTTTTTACTTTTCGAGCCCAGAGTCTTTTCACCAGTTGACATCCCCAGGCTTTATTAATTTTTATTTTTCTGTAAGTTGCTCAGTTGCCTTATCTGCATCTGATCCTCCACCTCCCAAGTGCTGGGATCATAAAGGCAGCAGAAACAAACCAGCTGTACATTTAAAAATACAAGAAACAGAATTTTCTAATCCATTAAAGAGATCCGAAACAAGTCTCTCAGTGGATTTTGAAACCGTTTTGGTTAAAACTATAAAATGCAATACTTTCTGAGTAGACAACAAGAACAGCTGATAAACATCGAGCAAAAAGAAATTTATTCATCCAATTTCAACAAAAACCCTGGTAGATAGGATTGAAAAATGACTATGTAGTTTTATTATGTGCAAGGATGCAGATTGTAAGATGCAGAAAAACACACATTCATATGAGCAGACAGAATGTGAACCCTTGTGTGTCTACCATCCAGCCCCACCCACAAAGAATAATCTGTGCTTGTGGTGTGCAGTCAGAGGACCAATACAGATGGGACTCAGTACAGGCTGGATGTTATAGGGAGTGTCAGAGTACAAAATTTAAAAGTAATGAATACTTAGCACTAAATGCACACTTAAAAAGGGTTAAGAGGGCAAATTCTATTTTTACCTCAATTGAAAGTGCAAATACATAAATGGGGGAAATAATCAAGCATTTTTAGCCTTTTTTTTTTTTTTTTTTTTTTTTTTTTTTTTTTTTTTTTTTTTTTTTTTTTTTTTTTTTTTTTTTTTTTTTTTTTTTTTTTTGAGACAGGGTCTTGCTATGTAGTTCAGGCTGCCTCAAACTCACTTTGCAGTCCAGGCTGGCACTGAACTTACAGTAATCCTCCTGTCTCAGCCTCCAGAGTCCTGGACTACAGGCATGAGCTAGCACACCCAGCTTCTTTCTTTTCTTTTTTGAGATGAGTTCTGCTACACTGCTCAGGCCAATCTTTTTTTTTTTTGCTTTTTTTGAGGCAGGGTCTTACTATGTAGTTTAGCACGGCCTTGAACTCACTATGCAGCCCAGGCTGGCCTCGAATTTGAGGCGATCCTCATGCCTCAGCCTCCCAAGTGCTGGGATTACAGGCGTGAGCCACCACACTCAGCAGCCCCGGCCAATTTTGAACTCCTGGGCTCAAGTGATTCAGTCTTCTATGTTGCTGGGACCCAAACTTGGCTTTACTTTGCTTTTTCTTTTTTTTTTTTGGTACCGGGGATCGAACTCAGGACTTCATGCTTAGGAGGCAAGCACTCCAACCACTGAGCTAAATCCCAGGCCCTACTTTGCTTTTTAATAACTCTTTCAATAGCTATTTTTCTTTTTTTTGGTATATTTTATGATGAACATACTACTTTCCTGTGGCAGTTCATATAAACAATGTCTAAAGAACTACATATTCATACATTAGGGGTTGCAAAAATGTCTGATGCTCATTGGTCTAGATAAACTTTCCCACAGGTTGGTAAGAAGAAATACAAGGATGTGAAGTGAAGCACTGTTGGGAAAGCTGGAAAATAACCTAAATGTTCATCAACACAAGAATGGATCAACTAGCTGGGTGTGGTGGCGCATATCTATAATCCCAGCACTTGGGAGGCTGAGGCAGGAGGATCAACTTGAGGTCAAGGCCAGCCTGGGCCCTGTCTCTAAACAACAAAAAATGGATTAACCAGATAAATTCAAGCAGGGAAATACTGTATAGTAATTTAAGCAGCGGCTAAAGCTACACATATCAACATGGGTTTACATGGGCTTTTAAAACAATTTTAAAGGGAGAAAAAGCATATTGCAGAGTGAAAATTACAACATACACAACAGTGTGCTACATTGTTTATGGACGTGTATGTACGTTGTAACATTTATTACATATGTGCTGTAACACTCCATAGAAGATGAATATACCAAACTCAGGAATATGGTAGGAAGGATTTCAAACACTTGTTTCATTTTTGTTCTGGTGGCAGGGATTGAACTCAGGGCTGTGAAGGTGCTAAAAACATGCTCTACTGCTGAACTCTGGCCCCAGCCCCCTAGGTTTTATTTCTCTAAAAAAAGATCTAAGGTAAATAAATATTCTAAAAAGCTCACAAGGAGTTCTCCTCAGTGCCAACTCCACACCACAGCCTGTGTCACCTCTGTGGGGACAGTGCCTTTGCACTCACCCTCCTCCATCTTCCTTCCAAACACAAACAGCAGCAAACACTACACATTGTTCTTTTTTTTTCTTTTTCTGGGTGCTGGGGATCGTACACAGTTCTGAGCTTCACTCTTTAAACATATTTTAAATTTTGTTACATGTCAGTATAGAAAAAGCTTTTTTATTTGTGTGTGCATGTGTGTGTGAGTGTGTGCGTGTGTGTGATGGGGTTTTGTTATGTTGCCTACGCTGGTCTTGAACTCCTGGGATCAAGCGATCCTCCTGCCTCAGCCTCCCAAGCAATGGGACCTCTCCTCAGACCAGGACCTCAGCATGCTACGCAAGCACTCGACCCGAGGTGCGCTCCAGAGCTACCACCAGACGTCCTAATCCGAGGGGAATGGTACATCATTACAAACTTAATTTGTGTATTTAAAAAACTATTAACATGCCCAAGAACATTTTTGTTTCTTTATCCTCCAGGACTTTGCCACTTTTTAAACATCAAAGCATCTTTTTATAGTGTACAAAGGCATTCAGGGTTTTTTTTTCCTGTAAGTTTACCATTTGTGTGTACACATGAACCTGTTTCACATGAATTTGCTGTTATTGTTGTTTTGACACAGGGTCTTACTCTGTAGTTCACATTGGCCTTGAACTCACTATATAGTCCAGGCAATTCTCTTGCCTCACCCTCCTGAGTGCTGGTATTACAGGTGTGCACCCGCCCCCCCCACTCATGAATTTTTTTAAAACTCATGACAGTTGTTATTTTGGTAATAAGCTAGCCAAAGAGGTTGCTCCCTAATGTTTAGGGTGTGGAGAGACTTCACTCAGTTTGCTGACACCTTCAAAAACCTGTCGGTTGAGCACACTGGCTCATGTCTGTAACCCAGATGCTCTGCATGCTAGGTAGGAGGATCGCTGGTTTGATGCCAGCCTGGGCAACTTAGTCTCAAAAGGAAAAAAAAGGATCTAGGGCTGTAGCTCAGCGGTAGAGCACTTGCCTAGCATGTATAAGGCCCTGGGGTTCAACCCTCAGCACCGCAAAAACAGAAACGAATCAAAAATCTTCTGTGAGGACTACTGTGGTGCGAGTACCACGTGCAAGGTCCTGGGTTCAATCTCCTGTGCAAACAGAAAATTTTAAAAAGGGACATCTGAGACATGAAGACGAGGCCAGTCTTCGCGGCCTGCCTCTGCCTTGCTTCCTGGGGTAGCATTCTAGCTCAGGAGCGCACAGAAGGCCCGGCACCGACGGTCACACCGTCCCGAACTCCTACATCTGCACCTGTGACCTGCACCGAGTGCCCGTTCATTTGCATATCGGGGACTTTCCCCGAGAGGACCCTGCCGGTGCACAGACGCCGTACCCGCCCCGCCCGGCGAGGTCCGCGGGTCCTCAGGGAGCGCCGGCAGCAGCTGCCGCTCCGTCGGGGCTCCTCGGGGCGGGCTCCCGGAGGCACGGGCTGGGGACATCCGTGTGGCCTCAGTGGAGCCACAAGGCCGAGCTCCCAGTCTCAACAGGTGGCTGGGGAAGAAGGAAGGAGTTGGCCTGGGCAGGGCCGCGCCAAGCGAAGCTGAGCCAGGCCGTGCAGAGAGCTTGCGAAGAGTCGGCTGCCATCACGCACCCGCCTGCGCCGCCACGTGACCGCGCGTTGCCGGCCCGCGTCACGCCCACGGTGGGCGGGCTTCCCTGGGCATGCGCATTGGCCGCGGCGCGAGCGTCAGGCACTGCGGTGGGCGCCTCGGGGGCTGGCAGGACCCCGGCCTCAAGATGGCGGCGCCCAGGGAGGCGGCTGCGGCTTCCTCCCGCCCAAGCGACAGCGGCGGCGGGGGCTTCGGGTCCTGGCTGGACGGGCGTTTGGAGGCGCTGGGCGTGGACCGAGCCGTGTATGGCGCCTACATCCTCGGCGTCCTGCAGGAGGAGGAGGAGGAGGAGAAGCTGGACGCCCTGCAGTGCATCCTCTGCGCTTTCCTGGTGAGCAGCGGAGAGCCCCGGGCGGCACGTGGCACCCCCTTCCCTCCTTGGGATCACTGGCGCCCAGCGGCCTCACCTGGGGAAGACGCTTCTGGCCCGAGCTCGGGACCGCGGAAGCAGGGGGTGCTTTTCTGCCAGGTTTTGAAGCCGGAAGGTCACAGGTCAGAGGGCAGTTCTTTTCCCTGCCTGCGGGAGCGGGGCGCTGCGGTTGGGGTCATCATCAGTCCCCAAACCAGTCCCGTTCCCCTCCGTTTCAGTGTTCGAGGGGGGAACAAAATGCTCAAGGCCGGTCGGAAGTTTCCTCGGAGGTAGGAGTCCAGAAAAGGTGAACTGGTGGCAGAGATCTCTTCAGGGTGGGTGGAACTGAAGCCAGTGTTACGCTTGATCCTTTACGGTGTTCAGGCTTTTGGCGATCATTGGTGTGGACGGCGGTGAGTGAGAGATCAGAAAGAAGAGAGAAATTTGCTAGCAGGACTTTTAGAGGCAGATTCTCTAGTTCAGAAATGCGTACTTTAAACTGTTTACGTAGGAAAGATGACCACTTTTCCAGACTGATCATTTCTGCTACATTCATCTCCACTTCCCCACCCCGACTCACACTACATTAGTTACTGTGGATTCGCTGTGCTGCAGGTCTGCAGCGTCCAACAGACTCTTCTTTTTAAATACAACCAGCTCAAAAGTAAATTTACGTGCATCATTGCTAAATGCTGTAGAAACTAGGGTTGTCTCTGCATTCGTGGTTCAGAGATCTTAGAGACTAGGCTACTACTCTGAAAGCCATCCGTCCGTCAAAGACTTTATCCTTTGGCATCTGTCACAATGAGCAGAGAATCAAAGGGTACTGGGAATACTGTATGGATATAAACATACACATACATGCGTTGTAGAAAGTAGGAAACTGTTTCAAATCCAGAAGTATTTTGCGGAGGTGGGGGCACATACTAGTAAAAGGAAAAAAAAAAAAATCACCCGTACCGGAAGTGCAGTTCGTGGACAGGCACGTGACTGAAACAGAACCCTCCGGCAGCTGTCCCGGATCTTTCTGTGGAGAACCCTTTGAGTGCACAACCTGCTCTGTTAAGCTTGCCCTTAAAAGAGGGAAAACTTTACCAAAGCTTGTACAGCAGCTTGGGAGTTTGGTGGAAATACAGCCCAGTGCAGTAGATTCTTTTCTCGGACCCTGACATTATAGATTACAGGGTAAGGAGTAAGAGGCAAGGAACTTTAGTTTTTGTTTTTTCTTTTTGGGGGGGAGGGGGCAATGGGGATTGGATGCAGGGCCTTATGCACTTGCTCTGCCACTGAGCTACATTCCCAGCCCTTTTAGATTTTATTTATTTTTTTTGCAGGGGGCAGGGTGCTGGGGGTTGAACTTAGGGCCTTGCACTTGCTAGTCAAACGCTCTACCACTGAGCTAAATCCCCACCCCTAGATTTTATTTTGAGACAGAGTCTCACCAGAGTTGCCTAGGCTGGCTTCCTACGTTGATTTTCTGTCTCACATCCCAAGTGGCTGGGATAACAGGCATGCATCAGTGTGCCTTGCCTTTGAATTTTATTTCCACCTGGGAATTTTCTAAAGTCTCCGTGAAGAGGTTGTTAAAGTATCTTACCATTTCCTTAACCAGCCCTTTTCATGGTGTCATTATTTGGAGCTACATGTCTGTTGATAAAGGGAAACAAGTGTTTGCCTTATACTGTTAACAGATTTAGCAGAAAAGGCAGTTATTGAGAAAAATTTAGTTGTTTAATGTCTGCGTGTTGTAGCATAAACTTCAGAATCATTTTTGAGGGTACCACTTGCCCCTGTCCAGTTCGTGTGCCCTGTTAAATTTTCTCATCGTTTTCCTTACCCCTTCTGTGTGGAAACTGACGGAGAAGAATTGGCCAGGAATCATACCATGAAGCAAGGCTCCTATTGATGAAACAACTGAGAATAAAAGGGCCAAGGAATATGTTATATGTTGAACACAGTTCAGAGTGCCACTTTCTATCAGCCAGTCTTGAAGGATATATTGCCAGAGGTCCCTAACTTTTTTTTTTTTTTTTGAGACAGGCTCTGGCCACATAGCCCAGGCTGGCCTCAAACTCGAGATCTTCCTCCCTCAGCCTCCTAAGCGCTGGGACTACAGGTGTGCACCACCATGCCTGGCCGCCCCTGACATTTATATCAGATCCTTTCTAAGAAAAACAGAAAACAGCCAAATCAGTTGCCAGATTGGGCTAAGATTAAATCTTAGGAATTATAAAGTTTGTTAGCAAGAATTTGAAGTAATGTTCAAGAATGTGCTGTAGAGCTCAGAAAGTTAAGAAACTGTTGACAGGCCTGGCACAGGAACTTTGGGTGTCTGACACCACAGCCAGCATCGTTTCTGTTCTGCCGTGCTGAGAGGGAGTCACGCTGGCCCCTACGCCAGCCTGGCCCCTACGCCACCCATCTGTCCCCAGTGTCCGCAAGGCCCGGACGTGCTGCAGCACGAAAGCCGATAAACCTTGGAGAAAGTTCTGAGCACGTGAGCCAAGGAAGAGTTCAAGGGGCGTTTTGTCCTCCGTGGTGCATTTCTTGCCCCAAAGGATAAGCAGGCTAGAAGTGGAAGGGAAGATGGCACATGTGGATCCGAGGGTAGAGACTCAGTGAGACAGGAGAAGCAAGCTTTAGTGACCCTTGGCCTGAGTGGTGACTATAATAGAAGATACATCGTGTATTTCAGACTTGCTAAAAAAAAACCCCAGCTTTTAGTAGTTTTCACACAGAAACCTAGTGAGTCTGTGAGATGACCCTGTTAACTACCTTGATTTTATCATTCTGTAATGCAAACATATATCAAATCATTACATTGAACCCCCACAATTATATAATATATACAATTATTGCCAATTAAAAGTACAGTATATACATATTTACAAGTTTTAGCTATTGTTTTGAAATGGGGTCTTACTGTATTGCTCCAGCTGGCCTTGACCTCCCGAGTGGCATGCGACTGCACCTGGCCATGTCTGTCCACATGTGGGAAGATGGATCTGGGCGCAGGGCATCGGGGGAGAGCCCTGCCCCACTCGCGGCCCCGGACCGCCCAGGCTCCTCCACTGGGCTCCATGGCCCTTCTTCAGGTGGCTGCTGCATCTAGGAGCTCTCAGGAAATTGATTGGTCTACTCTTCCCACTAGGAAGAAGATTCCCTCCTTCACATCTGCAAAGAGATTGTGGGACGGTGGTCGGAGTCTCGGCATGTTGTCCCCACGGTGAAGAAGGAAGGTAGTGCTGGCGTGTGTGTCCCCCGGACCTCTTGTAGGGGCCTCACTGACCGGAGAGAGCTTCACAGCTTCCTTTGGACACATTCCCCCAGGACAGTCTCCACTGTCTAAAGCCAGCAGTGTGCTTTAACTTATTTTTTCCTCCTCCCCACTGGGGATTGAACTGCATCCCTCCACGCTGAGCTATGTCTCCACCCTATTTTTTATGTTTTATTTTGAGGCAGGCTCTTGCCAAGTTGTTAAGTTATACAAACTGGGCTTGAATTTGTGATATTCCTGCCTCAGCCTCCCAGGGACCTGGTATTACAGGTGCTTTAACTTTGTACTGAACATTGATTTCCTTTCTCCTTTTCCATTTTACCTCGTCAGCCTGACCACAGTTATCTTCACTGTGTAGGTTGATCAGTCAGTCTTTCTTTTCTTTTCTTTCTGTGTGTGGAAGGTTGGGATTTACTGGGAATTGAACCCGTGGAGTGCCTAGCTATATCCCCACCCCTTTTTATTCTGAGACAGGGTCTTGCTAAATTGCCTAGATTGGCCTTGAACTTTGAATCCTCCTGCCTCAGCCTCCTGAGTAGCTGTGGTTGCAGGTGTGCGCCACCATGGCTTTACTTTTTTCTTTTTCATCCGCTTTCCAGTTTCCTGTACAGATTGGCATTGAGCTGTATTTCCTCACCTCTTACCTTTTTCATATTCTCATTTCATAACGCAGTTTATGGTTAGGATTGTGCTTTTTTCAGCTGAGCTCTTCACCCTTTAAAATGCTGAAAGAAATGGGCTCACACACTCAGCATTGGGGTAGTAAATTAGCTGCAGAAAATGCAAATCATAAAAACCAATAGGAAACAGTCTGACACAGTTGTCTGCTCTTGCCTCTGTGCTGACTGCACTAAAGTCACCTGGGGCGTCTGGCTGGGCTGGGCGGTGGTGTTTTCTAAATGCCACCGCCAGGCAGGAGAAGCGCTGCTCTATACCTCTGTTGCCTTCCTTGGCAACAGAACTTAATAATTTATCTTATTTTAAAATGTGGCAGGGCTGGGGATTTAGCTCAGTGATTAGAAGGCTCACCTTGCAAGCATAAGGCCCTGAGTTCGAGTCCCAGCACTGAAAAAAAAAAAAGTGGTAAGATGCTGTATTATTATTTTTTTTTTCCCTCTTGAGACAAGATCTTGTTATGCAGCCCAGGCTGACTTCAAATTTGTGACCCCTCTGCCTCAGCCTCCCAGTTACTGGGATTACTGGCCTGCACTTCCACACTGGGCAGAATATTCTTAAGAATTTTACTTGGCATGATGATGAAAGGGATCAGCCTGTGTTGCCTCTACAGCCCTCTGAGGGTTTCTGGGAAGAGAGAAGCACGAGTGGGTGCTTTCCCACCTTTGTCTTTAAAGCAGCAGCACTCCAGTGTATAAACCAGTCAGTCTGTGCTGCTCTGGTTGCAGACAGGTGAAGACCTAAAGCCAGTCCTGCCTGCACGTGGCCCGAGGCAGGTCCCTCTAACCCAGGGCTCTGAGAGCTGGCGGCTGCCGGTGCTGCCTGGGGAACTCAGGATCACGGGTCGTTTCCTCTCATGTAACCACACCGTCCCTTCTTCCACCCCTCCCAGATGAGGTCCAGGCCATCGCCACCTTGATTGAGAAGCAGGCGCAGATCGTGGTGAAGCCCCGGATGGTGTCAGAGGAGCAGCAGCAGAGGAAAGCCGCCCTGCTGGCACAGTATGCCGACGTGACCGATGAGGAGGAATATCCTTCCCTGCCACACGAGCCAGGGCAGTGGCTCACAGTGACCTCTGAGAAGTGCTGATCCCCTGCCAGGGCTTCATTTTCTCCTCTGCAGTGACAGTGACCTAAGCTGGGTATGGTGGTACAGACTGTTGTATCAGCACTCTGGGAGACCGAGGCAGGAAGATAGCAAGCAAGTTCAAGGCCAGCCCGGGCCACTTAGTGACTTTAGCGAGTCCCTGCCTCAAAATAAATAAAAATGAAAAAAACTGAGGATGTAGCTCAGTGCAGAGGCCCTGGGTTCTGTTGCTAGTACCAAGGGAAAATAAAAGGCAACGCTCTCGCCTGTGTGGCTGTGAGCCACCATCTGGAGCATTAACGTTCATTGCTCATGTACACACAGGTACGCACATGCACCCACACGCATACAAGGCAGACGTGCACACATACATACATGCACATAGTATACACACATGCACATATATGCAGACATCCACGCACACATGCTCACACATTTTGGTGCTAGAGATGGAACCCGGGTCCTCACACATGCTAAACACGTGCTCTGCTCCTGAGCTAAACCCTCAATCTGGACTTATATTTTTAACACTTAGTACATTGCTGAAAACTTTAGTATAAAACAAGTAATGTCTTAATGGACCGTTTATATTTGTGTTTTCAGAACACTGTGTTGGTCTCATGGTTTCCTGTATCATGTCGTGTCTGTGTAACTGAGGCACTGAGATGAATCGGAGGCGTTCAGAATGTTAGTGGCGAATCAGAAGCCAAACCTGGGTGTGGTGAGGGTTGCACTGCATCAGTAGTCTTGTAAAGCTTTCATGTGATCGTAGTTAAACAAGCTGAAGCCCTCCCAAGTACTGGGGTGGCAGGTGTGCAGCTCACCCGAAGCTACTGTCACATCCCCACGGAGCCCTCCCTGCATGTAGCCTGCTGCCCCGCCCCGCCGTCCACTGCACGTTTTTGATGCTGAGCTGGGATATGCAGACCTTTGTTTTCCATCTGACTTTTCCTTAACGTCAGTCACTGAAGCAGACGAGAAGGACGATTTGGGTGCCGGAACGAACGCCAGTTCTGACAAATGTATCCTTGTGTCCTCCCTACTGTCTCCATGGGTCTTCTTGGGGGTTGGCTTTTATTCTGCTTCACTCCCAGGGTTCCTTTTATCTCCAGGACTGGGAGCCACTCCTAGATGGCACAAGTTAAAGTCACCTTAGACAGTGGTGGCAAACCTGTGGCATGCATGCCGCAGCCAGCTGCTTGTTACCACAAAGCTGCACTTTCCCCAAACCGAGCAAGTAGCAAGCACTGTGCAGGGCTGGCTGGGAGGAGGGCTCTCTGTGGAAATTGTTACAGTAATGTTGGAATTTTGTTTTTGTTCCCAGGAATCTTAAAATTTCTTGGAAAGAGAACAGAAACACTTTAAGCTGAAAATACATACAGTAAAACATCCTGTTGAGGAAGGTCCCTCCTGACAGAATTATATCTGGAGCTGGTTCCCAGAGAAGGTGGGCTTCTAAATCCACCTTGGAGTTATGGTAGATATCAGGAAAAGTGAGGTGATTTCAGGAACATTTGCTCATTAACATTTAACCCCTGGCCCTGGGTGCTGGGGGTTAAACCCGGAGCCTTGTGCGTGCTGGCACGTGCTTTACCATGGAGCTGCATCCCGAGTCTAAAGCCCTAAAGTAGAACAAAGTTGTGTTTTAAGAGAGGAGCTTGTCTGATAGTAACAGGCCTTATTTTTTTCAAGTTATAAGAAATGAGAGCCAGGCATGGTGGTACAGGCCTATAATCCCAGCACTTGGGAGGCCAAGGCAGGAGGATTGCTACAAGTTTGAGGCCAGTCTAGACTACTTAGTGAGACTCTGTCTCAAAAAACAAAAACAAACAAAAGAAATGAGTATAGTTATTTTGTAACAATTGTTAAACTTATTTTGTATCTCATAGAGTCAATGTTTATGGTTATTAGAACATAGTTTTCATAGTTTTCACTTTTGTAGTCTAGGAAAAAATTGCTAAGATTATTTAACTTTTCAAGCATTCTAAATGTGTGCAAGGATATAAACCCTCTTCTGGTTATGCTCATCACGAAAACTATCACAGCTATGCCAGCAATATTCTGCTATTAAGTACTTACACTTGAGTGAAACTTCATTTTGATAATGTACTTTAAAATTCAGATTCAGTTAAATCTGAAAACCAAAAAAACCCCACAAAAATAGACCAGAGGAAAAAAATCAAGAAAAATCTGAAAGTGATTTTTAATCTGAAGGACATTTTAGAACTTCTGTCATGGTAGCCTCAGGATTTCCAAAGAGAAACACAAGGTTTTGGGTTGGAGATTTAGCTCGGTGATAGAGCGATTGCCTAGCAAGCACAAAGCCCTGAGTTTGATACCCAGCACCCCCCCCCAAAAAAAAAGCACACAAGGGTTATCTTTGAAGGCTAAGAGTCAGCGTGTGGAGAGAGGACAGCAGGAGGAGGAAGAGTACTAGTTGGGCCTCCGTCACCTGCGCCTCAGGCCCTTAACTTGCCTCAGCCCTATTCCGAAACACCAATGTGGAAGATGTCCTCAATGCTCGGAAACTGGAGCGGGACTCGCTTCGGGATGAGTCCCAAAGGAAGAAGGAACAGGACAAGCTGCAGAGGGAGAGGGACAAACTAGCCAAGCAGGAGCGCAAGGAAAAGGAGAAGAAAAGGACACAGAGAGGGGAGCGAAAGCGGTAACCTTGGCTAGCTCGGTTCTTCCCCTCGTGGGCCTAAAGCCCAGCTGGGTGTGCATCCGTGTGTTTAAGAGGACTGAGCACTGCAGCAGTTTCCCAAGGCGAAAAGTTTCCTCTTTTGTTTACATAGTTAAAAGGAAAATCACAGTCACTTCTAATTAGGACAGGTGCCGAGTTTGGTGGTGTGGGCAGTCACTTCACAGTCCGTGTTCTCTACCAGGGGCCTGGAGTGGGCAGCCTTTGTATTTCAATACTGAAGTCCTGCGCTTCTTTAGCTCCTTTTTAAAGAGAAGTCCTCGCTCGCCTAGGTTAAAGAGCAGGACTCGGGAAGCTGAGTCAGGTGCCCTGCTCTGGTGCCCAGCAGTGCGGGCTGCTTTGGAGGCGGTGCTTCCCCCTCAAGGCAGTGGTTTCTGGCTGAGCCCTACAGTCCAGAGTATGGTACATGGCAGCAAACTAGGAAAATGACAGGAAACTTCTTTGGTGAGGGAATGTTGTAGATCTGAGAATGTTTTCTAAAGAAAGCTTCAATTACAGGAGAAAAAACTATCTTTTTAAATAGAGTTACGTATTTTTCCTCATCTAGGCAATGAAGAAAGTCGGTATTGAGTGCAATGATAGCATTGTTAGCTAGATTCATTTTTTTATAATTGTGAATCCTCTTGAGGGCTGGTAGAGATTTTAATCTTGATCTGCCCTAAATCATGACTATTAAGACCACTAATTCCTGGACTGGTTTAGAGAAACTGGAGGAACTACCCTTTTAAGAAAGCACTGGAAACCTTGATAACACAGAGCTACTTAGCACGGTACCAGTAGGTGCTTAATGAATTTGTCCAGGAAGTGAGTGGAGAGCCCGGGGCTTGCAAGTGCCCAGGGCGCCGTTCCTCCCTGTCACAGCCATGTGCACGTGTGGGTCGGGCACTTTGTTCCCGCCTGACTCCTGTGGCAGCAGGGTGTCTGGAAGACTCAGGACAGCAGTTTCCCTAGAGTGTAATTACAGATCAGGGCTCAATAAACTACCACCCGGGAGCTAGTTTCGCCGTGCTCCCTCCCTGTGGTGCAAACTAAGAGTAGTTTCTGTGTTTTTAAAAGGCTATAAAAGGGGGGTGGGGGCGGGGGATTTAGCTCAGTGGTTAGAGTGCTTGCCTAGCAAGTGCAAGGCCCTGAGTTCAATCCCCAGCACCCTCCCTCACAAAAAAAAGGCTATAAAAGAAACTGGGAAGATCACAAGTTGAGCCCAGCCTTGGCAACTTAGTGACTTAGTGAACTCCTGTCTCAAAATTTAAAGGACTGGGGATGTAGCTCAGAGCAAAGGCCCTGGATTCAATCCCTACAAGGGTAAAAAAGAAAAGAAATAACATAGGCCAGACCATCTGTGGCCTGTATAACCTAAAGTATTTACTATCTAGCTCTTTGGAAAATGTTTGCTGAACTGTTTTTTATCACTGAGATTAACAAAATCTTTTACCTTTGTGCAGATTTTTTTTTAAAAGGCATGATTAAAGAAAAGGAGATATGTTGCCTCTTCACAGTCCTATAACCGTGGCATTGCAAAACTAACCATCTTTTAAAAAAAATAAACTTTATTTAAATCATGGTCTTCTGATTCTTTCCAGATACCTGTGGAAATGTGGTCTGTGTGGACATCACTCAGGAAGGTTTTTACTTCATGCTTTGTTTTCATTAGCCCAATAACCTATGTGCTACTGGTAGAACCTCTTCTCCCTGAATCCATAGATTACTTGCCTCAGATTTCCTTTCTGTGAAGTAGAGATTAGGAGATCAGGAAGATGACTCTTTTGGAAAGTCGGTAAACTGCCTTTGAAGCCTTCTGAGTTACTAGGGGAGGTTTAGTTCTTTACTTGGTGACAGCAATAATTTGGGGCTACAGAGCATATTTAATTTCAGGGACCCTAATCTTGGAATTTGGTTTGTACTCAGCTTGGTCTCTGAAGGAGTCAAATTATATCCACAGACTCCTGCAGGCTATTTGTTCCATTTGTTAGTAGTTCTGGAACTGTTCCTTAAATATGTCACAGTTAGTGTACATTCAGACCAATGCTTTGGCAGAAAGAATCAGCTTGTTAGGCTTTGAGTAATCCTTTACATCTAAAATGTTCCATATTGTAAAGGGCAAATTTTAAACAACCGTATCTTCTAGGGTAAGATTGAGGTTTAGGCCAAACTTGAGATTTCAGTCATAACTAATTCCCAGCCAACCCTCTGAAACTTTATAGTAGATTATTCAAATAGGAAGACTACTGATACAGTAATTCAAGATAATTTTCAAATGCCTTTATTTATTTTTTTTTTTTTTTTTGGTGCTGGGGATCGAACTCACGGCCTTGGGCTTGCAAGGCAGGCACTCTAACCGCTGAGCTAAATCCCCAGCCCCTCAAATGCCTTTATATAAATTGTTTTTTGTATAAAAATGAATACACCAAATTCCTTTCAATTAGAAATGGTAGGAGCACCAGCTTTACCAGTTTCATTTCAGATTTTTTTGGGGGTGCTGGGAATCAAACTCAGGGCCTTTGCGATTGCTAGGCAAGTGCTCTAACTACTGAGCAAATCCTCAGCTCCCACTGCAGATTGTGTGTGTGTGTGTTTTTGGTGGTAGTGGGGATTGCCTTTGCACTGAACTACGTCTCCATGCTAAATGGTTAAGTTGCCCAGGCTGGACATGAACTTGGCAATCCTGCCTCATCCTCAGAGTGCTGAGATTAGAGGTATATGCCACCATGCCTGGCTTTGTGTATGACCAGTTAATAAAAGAAATAGCTCCAGGGGCTGGGGATTTAGCTCAGTGATTAGAGTGCTTGCCTTGCAAGCACAAGGGCCTGAGTTCGATCCCCGGCACCACAAAAAAAAAAAAAAAAAAAAAAAAAAAAGAAATAGCTCCTGAGTGAGTTGTATATTTTGTTTTTTTTTGAACAAAATGTCTAGTTTTTGTGAATGAACTAGTGTTTCATTTCTGACCACTATCATACTAACGATTTCCCCCCCAGATTTTATTCTGGTTTGCTTAGATTTGCATAAAGATAAAAGTTTCACCTTTGAAGGTGTTCACTGAGATCCAAGTATATCTGAAGGGCATTGATCTCTGTATCAACACTTAAGATATGTAAAACATTCTTATCAGTTAAATGAAATTCAGTTGGTTTTCTTAATGAGTAACAGGGTTTGAAACTAATGGAAATGTAAAAAAAAGAAACCAGATATTTTCAACAATTTATTCTTTTCCTGAGAGACTAAATTCAGTACAATATTTGTTTTCATAACATCCAACTTGTCTCATGTCAAACTTAACCACTTTCTGTGCAGTGACTGGTGGGTTGATCTATTTTATTTGACTACCCTCATGCAATTCATTTGAGTAGTTCTATGGCGTATCAGTGATCAAAATGTTTCTCCCTACAGTTACTCCTGCATTCACAAGCAGTTTGTTCCACACATCATCTAAAGAAAATTTATGTGGTGTGATTACACTTTTTTTTTAAATACCAGGATTTCTAAAACTAAGACAAATAACATTTAAAACATCAGTGTTTCTGATTAAGGATACAATTAAATTTCATCCGTACATTATAGTTTAACTCATGTTAGAAATGTTAAAACCCAAGATCTTCTGAGTCACATAATACCAACATTTCATATTAATGAATAAATTACTCAAGTTCTATAACAGAGATATTAAGGGATGAGAAAGAAAAAAAGCCAAGCTTTCAAGTGCTCTTTTTAAAAAAAAATACAGAAGTAAACTAATGAACACAACTACACAAAATATATACTAACCAAATGCAAACTAAACTAGTTAAGGATTAACCTTAAAAAATTATATTTTAGAACTTTGTGATACCCTCATAAAAGACAAGCCACCTAAGGGTATTAAAACAGTAGTCATTATTCTAGTGACTGTGAATCAAGTCTAAAAGATCCAGATAAAGGAAATGTTTTGATTCAATTTAAATACTTTAAAATTAGAAATAATAGTATACATTTTAAGTTTAAAATGAGAAATTAATACTTAATAGTATAAATTTGAAAGAATATACACAAATGATTTGAACAGGTTTTATATCCAATAACTTGCATGGTTTTTGCACTGGTACTTTTATCACTAATTTAGGAGAATCAAGATGCATTTCCCTCCATATACTTAGGCACTAAGATTTCAAATTTGTAAGTATGGTAGTATTTTAAATTTTTACATGAATGTTTGGATTCATACCTGTTTTCCTTCGTCTCTTAGGTTTATCCAGGTTTGTAAGGAAAACACTTTCATAACACAATTGACACTTGTCCTGGTTACTAGACTGTAGCCCTAATTGGGCTAGAGTCATTTAAGATTCATTATTTGGAATTATACTTACTAAGGCAGAACCAAATGGAACTTACCTCCTAGAAGAATTTGGTATTTGCATTTACCTGCACTGCAGAATGAGTCTAACTAATATTTTAGCTGTTAGGAAGTAGTTAATTTGCTTAAAGAAACTCGGTTATGTTGGACTACTCAGAACTACAGTGGTCAACTCTACCTCTGAATTCACTTTATATTCTCATTCGTTCCAAATAGGTTTTTAAATAGAAGTTAAGACTTCATTAAGGTATTGACTAAATTGGAAAGAAAATTAATGTACTGAAGTTTGCAAAGTTCATTAAAAATTGTTAGCATGTCTTGATACATTCACTTATTCGCTTTTTCATTCTTCCTTCTGTGGCGTTCCCTTAGTGCTTGTTTGTTTCACTTCTCTGGCTCACTGGTTTGCTGCTAATCATGCTCTCACGGATCTTATCTTCACAGGTGACTATGTCCTGTAAAGTCTTCTCCACGTCTGCTTGGCTAGCTGTGCTCACTGTCTTTGGCAAGGTCATCTGCAGCGCACACCACAGGGTTGTGCGTGCTTTCCGAGTAGCCACACACATCTCTTTGATTGCTGAAGCAAGGGCAAAAACCTCTGTAAAAGAAATATTCAGGGCTAGTTCATATAGGTAACACTTCAATATCCCTTAACTCGTGAAGCCCACTGTTGTCACTACTAAATGATCAGACATGATTTTTATGAAAAGAAGGATCAGCCAGGTATGGTGGTGCATGCTATAATCCCAGCACTTGGGAGGCTGAGGCAGGAGGATGGCGGTGAGTTTGAGGCCAGCCTGAACTACATAGCCAGACCCTGTCTAAAAAATAAATAAATAAAAAGAAGGATAGCTATTGTTTCAGCTAACCAAAGTATTTCCTGTTTTTTGTTTGTTTGTTTGTTTGTTTGTTTTGAGACAAGGTCTCACTATGTAGTCCAGACTGGCCCTGAACTCACTATGTAGCCCGGGCTGGCCTCGAATTTGTAGCAGTCTTCCTGCCTCAGTCTCCCAAATGCTGGGATTACAGGTGTGCGCCACTACGCCTGGCTAGTATTTCTTTTTTTTTTTTCTTTTTCATTTTTTGAGACAGAGTCTCACTATGTACCCCAGGCTGGCCTTGAACTCGGGGCAATCCTCCTGCCTCTGCCTCTCGAGTGCTGGGATTACAAGCATGTGCCACCAGGCCCAGCTAATATTTCATTTTTTTTTTTTTTTTTTTGATGCTGGTGATCGAACTCAGGGCCTTGTGCTTGCTAAGCAAGTGCTGTAACCACTGAGCTAAATCCCCAGCCCTAGTATTTCATTTTAAAAAGATTTAAAAGTATTGATATTTTATTTCTGACTTGGATAACACTACTTTGAGCAAAAATAGACTGTGTCTTAAGATGAGTATTATAATTTTTTTTTTTATGTTGCCAGGGATCGAACTCAGGGCCTTGTGTTTGCAAGGCAAGCACTCTAACCACTGATCCCCCAGCTAGATGAGTATTATAATTAAATGAACAAAATAGAACAAAGTATCTTTGGAATAAATAATGTATAGATCACTTGCTAATCTGTTCTTCAGATAAGTATGAATTTCAAAAATCCAACCTTTTAATCCCAATCTGATTTTAAAATATTCAAATTATCACACTGCTTATTAAAGAATGCATTAAAACTCATACCTCTGTCATCCTGGCATCTTGGCACTCCTTGCCTTTGCCGATTTGAAGCGTTAACAATCTCGTCCTTTCTGCGTGACTGTACGATGTGGATGGACTCCAAGTGTTTATCGAGAGCGGTGGAGATGTTGGCATGAAGGGGAGAGCTTCGAAGACGCTCCATTTTGCCCAGTAATGTCATAACCTGAGGGAGACATTTTAGATTCAGTAAGGCATGCAACCCTACTGTCGTGCCATCTCCTGAAGTGTAAGCAAATCTTCAGTGAAGCAGAAAGATGTGAGCAGCAATAGTCATTCAGTAAGCGAATGCTTACTGTACACTATGCCACCACAATGCAAGGAATGGAAGTCAGACCTTTATACCTACGTATGTGTGTTCATTCTACATACTTCAACATTTCTCTGTCACTGACAGTACAAATAGAAGACCTGATACTGTTTCTGACCAATAAGAGCCTGCAAATAGATCACTGCTAGGAGATATTATCATTTGAGGGAAAGAATTTGGGTTTAAAGGAAGAAGCATTAAGTTGATTCTAATCTCAATAAATCCTTAATCTGAGTTTCAAATGTTCCCCTTTTAGAAATCAGAAATGTTCAAATAATAATAGTGAAGACAATTTTAAGAAATCAGTAATACAGAAAGTATTGATTTAAATTTACATTGAAATAAAAATCCTGTAATTGTCAAAACTGCTAAGGAAAATTAGAAAGGTCCTCAATCCTCTCATTAATAAAAATTAAAGCCAGATATAGTGGCACAGGCCTGTAATCCCAGTACTCTGGGAGGCTGAGGCAGGAGGATCACAAGTTTGAGCCCAGCCTGGGCAATTTAGCAACTTAGAGAGACTCTGTCTCAAAAAAAATAAAAACTAAAAAAAGGGTTGGAGATGCAGCTTTCTGTGAAGGCCTTGGGTTCAGTCCCTAGTATCCACCCTGAAAAATAATGGTAATAACAACACAATAGTAATGAAGATTTAAAAAGGGCACTGAATATAGTAGACCAGTGTGGGGACTATGTTGTTGTTATGCCTAATATCTTTCAAGTTCTAAACTTGGAAAGTGTATGGAAGAGATTTGTTTTTGGCTTTTTGAGACAAGATTTTGGTATGTAGTTCAGGCTGGATTTGAACTCACTATGTAACCCAGGCTGGCCTCAAACTCATGGCGATCTTCCTGCCTCTGCCTCCTGAGTGCTGGAATTATAGGCGTGCACCACCACGCCTGGTTTGGAAAGAGAAATTTTTGATTAATTAGGATTTGAATGTTGTTGTGGCTTGTGTCTAGAGGTCCCCCCAAAACCTCAGACAGTCATAGGTGGGACTTTTTCAGAGGTGTGATGCTGGGATTAAGGGTGTGTGACTGCTAAATCAGTCCACTGATTGGTTTGGTACCACCCTAATCCCGGTATCCTAGACAGACTACAAAAGGGGCAGAAAGAAGCTGTTAAGGCCCCTTGGTTGCTTTTGATGTCTTCTGTTTTCCATGAACTGTTTCTTCTTGGCAATGCCTGTCTGCCATGCCACCCTGCCTAGGAGCCAGCTGATTATGGACTGAAACCTCTCCAAACTGTGAGCTAAATAAACCTTTTCTCCTTCAACTTTGGGTATTGCATATTTTGTCTCAGCAGCGAGAAAAAGTAAGACAAATATCAAATAAAATAATTACTGTTAGAAACTAAATGATTCAAAGTTTCACATCAGAAATTGGTGTTTAGTGACTCGAGAACGTAGGCAAAAAAACTTTCAAGAACTAAGGCCCTGGACAAATTATTCCTTAAACTACACTCACATCAATTTTCTCTCTGTCTCTCTGTCTCTCTCCAGGCTAAATTGCTAAATGCTAAATTGTCCAGGCTGGGCTCAAACTTGTGATTCTCCTGCCTCAACCTCCCAAATGCTGGGATTACAGGCATGCGCCATCGCACCCAGCGCAAAACAATGCTATTTTGCAAAATAATGCATACCTGCACACTGCAGCTTCTCAGTATTGAAAACATTGCTAAATATACTTAAAGTAATTGAATACCTCAGAATGCAAGTTAAAGGCAGACATGGTGGTACACACCTGTAATACAAACACTCTGGAATGCTAAAGCAGGAGGATCACACATTCAAGTCCAGCCTGGGCAATTTAGAAAGACCCTGTCTTAAAATTTTAAAAAGGGCTGAGGACATAGCTCAGTGGAAAGGCCCTGGGTTCAATTCCCAGTATCCCTGCCACCCCCCAAAAAGTGCGGTTAAGCAGACCCCGTGGTGCATGCACACCTGTAAGCCCAGCATCCCAGCTACTCCAGAAACTACAGCTGCAAGATAGGAAGTTTTGAGTCCTGCCTGGGCAACTCAGACCTTGCCTCAAAATTAAAAGAAAAGAAAAGAGCTGGGGATGTAGCTCAGTGGTAGAATGGCTGTGGGTTCAATCCCCAGTACTAAAAATAAAATGTTTAAAAGACTGAAAAAGTAAAAATTAAAAAAAAAAAAGTGTAATTCCCTGTTAACTTACCATATTATATAATAAAAGCACACCTTGCTCATCAAGTTAGAAAACAACTCTCTCTGCCTAAGAAATGAGACTGTGCCTATAAATAATATTCCAAATGGACTTTGATTTTAAAAACATTTTTTCTGCTTAGTGTGGTGGCACATGCCACAATCTCAGCACTTGGGAGGCAGCGGCAGGAGGACCACAGTGAGTTCAAGTCCAGCCTGAACAACATAGCAAGACCTTGCCTCAAAGATAAAGACATTCTTTCTGTTGAATATCAGCTCCACTGCCAATGTAGGTTTGAAGAGGAATCATTTAAATTACTAAAGTTACTTTTTAAATGATTTGAGTGGGACTATTTGCTTTTCCTAAATATTGTAGTCTAGAACCAAAAATGGAAAAGAATTATTCCAGAGTTACATGTAAACTTGATTTAAACATCTTTAAGAACTCTATTCATGCTTTAATGTCTTAATATTTTATCAAGTAATTTAAAAATCCACTGTTGGGTATTTTTACAGCTTACTCTTGCTTGTTCTCGAAGTTCATCCACAATTAAGCGATCAACTCTAGATGGGTTGGAGGTCAGCCTTGGAATTGGAGTATTGTTAGTACTGGACACTTTTTTTCCTGGATAATTCTTGGCAAGGGCTAATTCAGTCTGTAAAAAATTATGTAACTTTTAGATGCTGAATTTTCTAAATATAATTCAACTGTGAATAATATTTTTCATAGTCCTAAGAAAGAAAATTACCCCTTCAAAAAAAAACTCTGGTTTGGTATCAAAAGGCAACAAATATAAACCATAGTGTGACAGTATTTTTCTGTTGTACTTTATATAAAAGACTCATACTCCTATAGTTTAATACTAAAAAACTCAAAGAAACCTTTAACCAATAAGGAAAAAAAAATCTACCATACAGACACACTTTAAAAATTAGAATATTGATAATGATTATTTTAAAACTCAAGCTTTTAGCCTTTAACCTAATTCCTTATAGTTATAAATTTAAAAACTTTTGTTTTTTCTTCAGTACTGGGGATCAAACTCAGGGCTTTGTGCTTGTTAGGCAAGCAGTCTACCACTGAGCTAAATCCCCAGCCCCTAAAAACTGTATCATAAAATAATTCACTTTAAGGAACTCAAGCTACACTAAGGTAAGCGAAGTGGAGAAAGACAGAAGGAACGTACTAAGTTATTTCTAAATGGACAGCTGGTTACCTTTTTCCTCTCCTTTTCTAGTGCTCGCCATTGTTCATAGCACTCTTCCAGACGAATATGAAGTTCGCTGGCTGGTCCACTACGGGTTTTAATTGGTCTTTGAAATCCAAACGTTGGCACAAAACCAGAAAAGGAATTATCGCCATACATCATATCATTAAAATAAGGGTATAAGTGGCTCAAGTCATCATAAGAGAACAAATCGTAGGACTCCAGCAGTGGAAGAACTGAATGGCCAAATGGGTGAGTAGATCTTAGGGGAAACCCATTTGAGCCAGGTTGTTGAAAACCCTGATTATGCCTTAAATCTCCCATCATATAATTATTAGAGAAGCATGATGCCTGTGTGCGATTCACACAGCTATTAACATTGTTGTCTCCACTTCCTTGTCTGTGGCTATTAAAATGTCCCTGTGCCTCCAACAGCTCTTGGTATGTATTTGGAGATAAGCCATCTAAATGCTTTGGCCCTTCCTCAGGATCATAATGTCCGCTCTGGGGTTTGGGTTGAAAATTATGTTTGTTTACATTTTCAATGATCCCATACTGCTGAACTGAATAATTATCACAGAATCCATTTGGCTGCTTTATTTTTTTATCCATAACCAATTCAAAGAGATTTTCTTCTCCAGTCTTTGTTAGACCTTCCATGTGATTAACAGGTTGAATTCTTTCTGTGCCATTGTAATTGAAATCAAAACTAGAAAACGCTGAAGGGTTTTCTTGGCAATATTTCTGAAATAAATTTCCACTTGGGGATAAATTTGTGGAGGATAGCTGGGGGAAATCTGAAGAATGGTTAGAACCTTTTGGAGCTGCACTTAAATGACTATTTAACTTCATCAAGTTACCTTGATTTCGATAAGAAATAGCTGCGTTATTTTTTGTTTGAACATTCATCCAAGTTGGTCTGTTTAAATTGATACCTCCTGGAGATGTTGCTGAGTTTGATAATAAATTCATTGATTTAAAATACTCAGAATTTGGAGGCTCAGGTTTAGCAAATTGCTGCTTTTCTGTGACATTAGCAAAATCATTATTAGCCTGGCAAGCTGTGTGAGGTTTTAGTCCATATTCTGACTTTAAAACAAAATCAGTAGTGAATCCTGTTTCCTTTGCAAACTGTTTTTCTGCCAGATGTAGTGTGGTTTTTGGAAATGTGAAATTCTGCTGGTCAGATATTGTCTCCTCCATTTTTTTCTGACTTGCTGATTTAACCTGAAATAACTTTGTATAGGTATCTGCTTCTACAGTTGGTGTTTCAAGTGTGCCATTGGCTAATTTTTTACCATCTTGGACACTAAAATTTGAACATTTGTTAAGCTTAGCCTTATTAGGATGAGCATATTCTGGATATCTACAATAATCTGCATTTTCGCTGTATCTATTGAATTGGGAAAGAAACATCTCTGCCCTTTTTTGTTGTAATGGTGCTTCAAGACCTTTAGCAAATATTTTCTCTCTTCCATAAGGGTAAGTATCAATTCCTGATTCTTTCACGATATCAGACAGACAGGTCTGTGGTGCAAAACAGTTCTTGATAAATGGATATTCTTGGAATGTTGCCTTAGCTGTATCATTTGTCTGAATATTATAACAATTAGAATGATCACTTCGTGAGGGATACATCCATTGTTCATCCAGGTCTAAACCAGTAAATCCATGATAGAGTTCATCTATTTTTTGTTGTGGTGTGAGATTACTATTATGCAAGTATTGTTTTTCCACTGCTGACACGGATTCACCACTATAAAAAGCCTGCTGAGAGATAGCCGTATCTATTGGCCTTTTGGTTTCTGTTAAGAGGTCATGGTGATCTACAAATCTGCTTGTATTCATTGGCCAAACTGGCTTTAAATTAGAGGAGCAGGTCCTAGAACAAGTAAATATATTTAATTACAATTTAAGTTTTAAAAACATTACTTTTCCAATTAAAAAAAGATAGGAAATATTTTCATAAACATTTATTTTGCCCCACCCTCACCATTTTCAAATTTTGATTTACAAGCTACCATTAACTCCAAATAATTTCTATCACACGAAATGTGCTGTATGCTCTATAAACAGTCACACTCTGAGTAAAGACTTTTCATTTAACAACAGACTACATATACAACTGTGATGGAGTTGAAAATTTTCTGTTGCTCAGTGACACATGGCCATCATATCATTGTAGCCTAAGGCATTCCTAGGTGTTTATGGTATAAACAAATCTGCACTAGTAGTCATATAAAATATACTTATGTACAGTGTATAGTATTAGATAATGGTAATGAATGACTTTTTTACTGGGTTATGTATTTACTATACTATACTTTTTGTTGTTTTTTTGTGGTACTAGGGATTGAACCCAGTGCTTTCACACTAAGCTACGTCCTCAGCCTTTTTTATGTTTTACTTTGAGACAGGGTCTTGCTAAGTTGCCCCGGCTGGGCTTGAATTTACAAACCTCCTGCCTCAACTTCCCAGGTGCTGGGATTACAGGTGTGCACTACCACATCTGGCTTTTACTGTTGTTTTAACATGTACTCCTGGGGCTGGGGATTTAGCTCAAGTGGTAGAGTGCTTGCCTAGCAACTGCAAGGCCCTGAGTTTGATTCCCAGCACCCATACTACTACTGACTTTTTTTAAAAAGGCTAATATAAAACCATATGCTGTGTTATAATGATTGCATCAAAAAGCCACATTGAGTGACTAGCCTATGGCATCTGCATTTGTATAAGTACACTTGAATAATGTTTGTTTGAATGACAAGAAAATAATTTAATAATGTATTTCTCAGAACCTGTTCCCACCATTAAGCAACTCATGACTGTGTGCATTTTAATCTTACTATGTCTTCACCATACTTTGCCAAGAGGCATTAACTAAGGCCTTCAGGCTGGTGACTTTAGGGGCTTAGATGAATTGTTTATCATAAGTAGAGAATAAGAAAATTTTTTCCTTTGATTAGGTTTTATATAATACAAAAGTACTGTTGACCACAATTTTTTTTAATGAAAAAAGATATGTTTTGTTTAAAGTATGTTTGAAATTGGTTCCATGTGTGCAGCATAGTTCCTTGTTTATGAAATAGGGTGTTTTGGTAATATGGCTTCCACACCCAATTAAAACAATATTTTAAAAACTTCTACCACATGAATAAAATCCACATGTATGTCTGTAATGAGTAATGAGTTTTATTCTTTGGCAACTATGTATAAAAGCTCCTTGGAATTTATACTCTTTAAGCCAAACTTTAGCTCATGAACTCAAGGAAAATAGCTCTAAATTATATAAGAATAAATTTTTTTTTTTTTTTTTTTTTTTTTTGTGGTACCGGGGATCGAACTCAGGGCCTTGTGCTTGCAAGGCAAGCACTCTAATCACTGAGCTAAATCCCCAGCCTAAATTTTCAAATGAAAGTTCTTAAGCAAATAAAACCTTAGACTGAACTTTCAATTGTATTGCAATTACTTCAGTAAATCAAGCCTCCTAGAAACAAATACTTGAATTAAGATCTCCATCATCAGATGATCCACTATTAAGTAAAAATAAAAGTTAATAATTAACAGGGTAACCTAATTAATGTGTGTGATTTTAAAAGCTTATTATACACTATAAAGCTTATATACCATACTAACCCTTCAGGAAAATATGGCTGCGACTTATCTTGTTCTTCCAAAATGTTAGACACAAGTCCATATAAGTCTGTTTCACTGCCATAGTCATTTCTTTCAGTTTGAATCCTAAAAGTAAATGAATATCATGTAAACTATTTTACTCATGTTAAATACAATATATTGATTTTTCCTTCTGGATATATTCTATTATTTTTCTCTAATGTACTTGGATTGACTCTAGACCATCATTTCAAATAAAGAGGGAACAAGAATTCAAGAATATTTTCTACTTTGGCACGGTATCTATCTATAAATTATTTTTCTTCTATGTCTACTTCATACCTTTTCCTCCTCCCTAACACATGCTATTCATTTCAGGTGACCAACATATGAACTACACTGTCACAGACATGCTGCACTGTATCTGCTCCTAAAAGCATGTCTGTTTCTGTGATACTTCATTTATTCCATCATCACCTGCTCAGTCTCTTCACTTGTGATTTGAAGGCCACATGAGTCTGCTAGTCTGTTTTGGAACTCTTTGCATTAAATATCATATAACAAAGTGAAACGCCATGTGGTCATTCTAGTTTCCATGGCAGTTTTGCAGTTGTCCTTGAAGTGCCCTAGACTGGAGGGCTCTTCCTACACCTTTGTCAAAGTAGGGACTGGCTGGAGTCCGTGTCTTTGAGAGCCTACCAAATAACACTGTCTAAATAATATAAAATGAAAAAGCCACAAACACATGGAAAACTGCTGTCTTTTACTTCTTATGGGTTTTTGGGATAATTCCTTCCTAGAAGTAATATTTTGTTTAAAATGTAACTTTTTGCTTTTTAAATATTTTATTTCCAACATTTCAAGTGTTGGGATGTTCCAAAATAAAGATATGTTATATTTGCCTAAGACTCAAATGTTTAAGTGTCAGAAGGCCAAGCATTAGTAATCAGTTATTATCTACTGAATGGTTGATCATTTGTGCTCACTTCGGCAGCACATATACTGAATGGTTGATCATTTAAGATATACAGAAACTTGCATTTTCAAGGATCAATGACTTGCCAAACTATACTACACACTTGCTGAACAAACTGTCTGCCAACAAGTCTAATACTTTTTCCACTGTTAGTTAATAAACATTCAGTATGAAGCTTTTTTCTCCAATAACATATTTGTATATAACTAGAGAAATATTCGCTGTAATATATACCAAACTACTAAATGTTGTTATTGGGGGAAAAATAGGCAGGATTAAGGTGAATATTTCTGTAAAGACTGGTGAATTTTTTTAGTAGCATATATCAACTTAAGAAACACTTTTGTTTTTTGTAGGATTATATATTATGGTCTTTATAATACAGTAAAATTGTTATATTAAAGAATTAACCAAAAAATTCTTATTTTTAACATCTTTGAGTAGGATTCAGCACATAACTATTTCCTTGATAAACTAAGATGCATCAAGCCTGTATTAACAGCTCTCTTATTTCTAATGAAGATAAAGGCAGCTGTCACTCCCCTAGGGTTCCATAACACTCTGTATTTCCTTTTCCGTAGCCCACACTAACAGTGCTCGCTATATCACTGTCACCATCGTTGTCATCATTACTATAAAATTATAAGCACAAATATATTATCTGCTCTAATTCTAGTGTCTACAGTAGGAGTACACCTAATATACACTTGTCTCTTATGATTTGTGGAATAGAAAACTATTTAAAATTACTGAAAATTTAGAATTGGATTAAAAAGCGAGGCGTGGTGGTACACATCTGTAACCCAGCACTTGAGAGGCTGAGGGATTTGCCATGAGTTTGAGCCCAGATTGGGCTGCATAGTGAGTTAAAGGCCAGCCTGAACTACATTAGTAAGACCCTGTCTCAAAAAACAAAAAACAAACAAAAGAGTTGGATTAAAACAAAAACAGATCTAGGGCTGAGGATGTAGCTCAGTGGTACAGCATTTACCCAGCATGTATGAGGTCCTGAGTGCAATTCCCAGTACCACAATCAATCAATAGAAAAAGAAAAGAGATCTAAAAATTTTAACTGGAGTATGTTGTACCTGGAAGAATTTAAGATTTATTTACTAAATGTTCTAATGAGTTAACAAAGCAATAAACTAAAAATTATACACAAATAACTGTCTAGTTTAGGCTTTCCTAAAAGTTTGATAAACATGAAAGTATGGTACAACATTAAAATGCTTAACTAGCTGGGCGTGGTGGCACATGCCTGTTATCCCAGCACTTGGGAGGCAGAAGCAGGAGGATCTCTGTGAGTTTGAGGCCACTCTGGACTACACAGTGAGCTCAAAGCCAGCCTGAACTACATGGCAAGACCCTTTCTCCTCCTCACCAAAAAAAAAAAAAAGAAAAGCTTAACTAGGGAACAGAGTACTATTACATTTTGGTTCCTGCGTAATTAAGCTTAACAATACCTTGTTTTGTCTGAGAGATCTAATGTATTAATTTACCTGTTCTTTATATTGATCTGAGAATTAGAAGGTTGTTTAATATCATCTCCATAAGTAGACCATGGTGCATAGAAAAGTGAAGAATCTATAGAAGTTGCATATTCTGTTGATGAAGAAAGTGGAGTGTAGGTCTGCCTTAGATCTACATTGTCTTCGTTCTGAAAATTTAAAGACATATTTGTATATTATACACATTAGACCTTCCATTTATTATAGATTTACAAAATAATAAAAAATCAGAGGAAATAGCACAGGTATAAAGGGTTGGGAGAATTACACTGAAATCCAGATTTAAACTGCTTGAGCTGACTTTATACAAGGGATTGGCCAACTTTTCTGTAAAGGCCAGAAAGTAAATATCCAGGCTTTGCTAGCTATTGTAGTCTGTTGAAATTTGTCAACTCTGTTTTTCTGGCCCTAAAACAATCACAGACAATATATAAACAAATGGGCACGCCTGTGTTTCAATAATACTTTACTTACAAAACAGGCACTGGTCAGATCCAGCCCCCTGTTGCTGATCCCTGGCCTAAAATACCTAGTTAGCCAAGAAAGAGAAGGAGGGGCAGGAGGATCCCATAATGAGAGAGGAGGAAGATCTGACAGGGAGGAGAACCCGACAGGGAGGAGGAGGAAGAGGCTGGAGGACCCAAGTGGGAAGGATCAGCCTGTGCTGCATAGTTCAAGGCCAGCCTGAACGACACAGTGAGACCCTGTCTCTACCAAAATAAAATAAATGAATAAAATACTTAACAATTATTGTAGTTTTAATATTTTCAACAGATGAGCAATATGTGGATACTTGAATACTAGCACTATTGTTTTAAATAAATCATATTAATGTTTCCAATCTTTGTTTTAAAAAGTACATTTATATAGAATTTTTCAATTTTCAAAGAAATTCCACATACATTATTGCATTTAGTCAGCACTGTAATATTGGTTATATCTCTATTTTAAAAACTAGGAAATGGGCTGGGTGTGGTGGCCCAGGCCTGTCATCCCAGCATAGCACGTGGGAGGCTGAGGCAGGAGGACTGCTGTGGCCAGCCTGAACTACATAGCCAGACCCTGTCTCAAAACCAAACCAAACCAACAACAACAGTAACAAAAAAACCAAAACCGGGACTGGGGATTTAGCTCAGTGGTTAGAGTGCTTGCCTTGAAAGCATAACTCCCTGAGGTCAATTCCCAGCACCAAAAAACAAAACAAAACAAAACAAAACAAAAACAAAAACAAAAACCTAGGAAACTGAGACTACAAGTTACTCAGTCAATACATGATAAAAATGAAACCAAAATTCAAGAAGTTCTTACTCCTAGCCAGGGCCTTTTTTTTTTTTTAAACTGGGTCTTTAATTTTCAACTCATTTTCTATTTCCAAGGAATATTGTAAAATTGAATTGATTCAATTCAGGCTGGGGATTCAGGTCAGTGGTTAGAGTGCTTACCTTGCAAGCACAAGGCCCTGAGTGCGATTCCTAGCACCAAATAAATAAATACATAAATAAATAAAATGTTAATGAATTATAACCCTCCTCCTTCCAAATAGGACTGAGATGCAGTGAATATGAAATAGAATGAATTTAACAAACAGAAAGAGATTAAACTAATTTAGCCATTGTTTACTCTAGAAAATGTTTCCTTAGAGAACTCTGAAAATACAGATTTACAATTTTTTTAAATTTTTATTATGAAACATAGTTTTAAAGCCTTTTTTTTTTTTTATGTGGTTGCTAGGGATCGAACTCAGGGCCTTGCGCTCTACCACTCTCTACCACTGAGCTACATCCCCAACCCCAGATTTACAATTTTTAACTCTCCCAAAAAGGACCTGTTAAAACCTGAGATTTAATAATTATAAATATCCTGACATAAACACAATGGAAATAATATTTCCTTTTAAGTACAGAAGACATATAATTTTGGGTAAGTATGTGTTGGTTTTGGGGTGTGCTTTTGGTGCTAGGGATTGAACCCCACATTCTGTCTCTCACCTGGACTCTACCAGTGAGTTACACCCCCAGCACCTAAAAATGTGTGTTTTTAAGGTACTGGGGATCAAACCTAGGTGTTCTCTACCACTGAGTCTGTTAAATTGCCCAGGCTGTTTTTGAACTTGCAATTGTCCTGTCTTAGCCTCCAAAACTGATGGGATTATAGATGTGTACCACAAAACCCAGATTTTTTTATTTTTTTTTAAACAGTCTTGCTATATTGCCCAAGCCACCTGAAACTCCTGGTTCAAATGATCCTCCTGCCTCAGCCTCCTAAGTAGCTCAGACTACAGGCACATATCACTGCACTTAGCTAAAAATATATTTTATTCAGGCACGGTGGTGCATACCTATAATCCCTCCACTCAGGAAGCTAAGGCAGGAGGATCATGGCAAGTGCAAGGCCAGCCTGGCCTACCTAGTGAGTTCAAGGCCAGCCTGAACTACATAGTGAAACCCTGTCTCAAAAAAACAAAAAACAAACAAAAAATATTTTTAAATGCTTTTTTTTTTTTGCAGGGAGAGGGGTGCTAGGGATCGAACTCAGGGCCTTGCCCTTGCTAGGCAAGTGCTCTACCAATTGAGCTAAATCCCTAGCCCCTAAATGCTTTTATTTTCTTAATCAAAATTTACATAGGGAGAAAACCCATGTTTAGATCAAGATGTTTCTAAATGTTCTCAATAGACAATATTATTAGCGGGGTGTGGTAGTGTACATCTGTAAGTACTCTGGAGGTTGAGGCAGAAGGGTTGCCACTAATTCAAGGCCAGCTTGGTCTACATAGTCTTAAAAAACAAAACAAAAAGGACAAAATTAAAAAGCAATAAATATATAATGCTGAGTTTATATCAATACAATATGAAAATTAAGAAATAACTTCATCACCCAACTTCAGCAATCTCAAAATATTTTACAACTGCTTATTTAAAATTCTGTTATAATTACTATTTAATACCTACATATTATAATTTTTCTGCAAATAACACATTATGACCATTCTCAAATTGGGGAAACTGAGGCACAGAAGGGATTCTGCTGAGTGCCACAAAAATATACTTTTCCAGAATTTCTGTTAGCAGCAACTTTTACAAAGGCTTTTTTTTTTTATGCCAGATGGGTAATGTGCCAACAACATAACAAGGTTTGAGGGAGGCATATATCATGCATAAGCATGAAAACCCAATCATCACGCTCATGAACCGAAGGATCTTTTGTTTGAGTCAAGGTCTTGCTATGTAGTTCAGGCCGGCCTTGAAGTCACTATGTAGCCCAGGTTGGCCTTGAACTTGCAGTGATCCCTCTGTCTCAGCCTCTCAAGTGCTGGGATATCAGGCCTGCACCACCATACCTGCTCCAAAGGTTTTTATCTTTAGAATTTTTAACCATAGTTTTTTTTTAACCACAGGCCTATTATAACTGTTTCTATTGGTATCCATAATGACATTAATACATTCTTCTTCAAATAAATGCTTAGACAAAGAGAATACTTTCTTTTCTTTTTTTTTTTTTTTTTGGTACTGGGGATCAAATTCAGGGCCTTGTGCTTGGTAGGCAAGCACTTTAACCACTGAGCTAAATCCCCAGTCCCAGGGGAATACTTTCATTGGCGTGCTTGCTTGCCTTGTAAGCACAAGGCCCTGTGTTTGATCCCCAGCACCCAAAAAACCCCAAAAAACAAGAAAAAGAATACTTTCAGGTTATGTAATAGTAAATGAAAATAAACAATGTCAGGAACTCAATACATTTTATTTTTCCAAGTACATTTTCCATTGTAACGTAAGTTCTGGGGATGGGGGTGGCGCTCAGGTAAGGCATGTGTGCAGCATGTGCAAGGTCCCAGCTTCAATCCCCAGCACCACTTAAAGAGGATAAAAGCCAGGTATATAAATGTCAGAAAAGTTAAATCCCTTTAAAGGATTGATTTAAGGTTTGTATTCTTGGATAAGGTGAATTTAAACATAATTATACTTGCAATATCTGGATCCTTTTCAGTAGAAATACAAAAGCCTGGAAATATGCATATTAAGGTAACTGCAAAATGCATTACTTACAGCATTGATATATTTAAAACAATTACCTAAAATTAAGTCCAAGTAAATTTTAGTAGAAATATAAACACAGAGAGCAGTGCAAGTCTGGTCTTGGGAGTGAAAGGACCTGGATTCCATTTAGGATTTGTCATTTAGGGTGCAAACCAAGCTCTTTGAGCCTTAGTTTTTCAATCTGTACAGTGGACATAATACTATGCAAGGTTTAGTGTGGATTATATATAATAATGTACTTCAACATATTGTTATAGTTCAAAGTATAACAATACTAGGATTGATGTCCTGGTTTATTTCAAATGAAATGATTTACATTATCCTATGTTTTCTTAATATGATTAATAAAAGTAAATATCTTGGATGAGGTAAATGGTAGCATGTAATTAAAGACATTGTTAAAATTGGAGAACAAAGGAATAAGAAAACTTTTCCTTTAAATTAACCAAAGTATGTTTAAAATGAAAAATATTTTTGTTCTTAATAAATAAGTAAGACTCAACCTCTTTAAAGAACATTTCTGAGCTGGGCATGGTGGTGCATAACCATCATCCCTGCACTCTGGGAGGCTGAAGCAGAAGCATTACAAGTTTGAGCCAGCCCAGGCAATTTAGTCAAACACTGTCTCAAAGAAATGTAAAAGGGCTGGGGACATAGCTCAGTGCCAAGGCCAAGGTTTAATCCTCAGCACCAAAATAAACACATGAAAACTAGATTTCTGACATCAAATACACTGAGGGCCTGATGGAAACTTACTCCTTAACTTGTACTCAGAGCCGTGTGAACTGTGTTTACAATTTCCAGACTTTAAGGGAACCCCTGGGTCCTCGGGGTCCACAGTCTGGGGAGAGGGTGTCACCCAGGGACCTGCTCCTCCCAGTGCTCCCAGTAGGAATCGGCACCTGCCTCCATCCCTGACGGTGCTCGCTGCCTCCAGCAGGCTGCACTTCTGGGGACCCGCACAGCTGCAGGATCCTCCTCCGCCTCCCTCAGTCTTCCTTTCCTATCCTCTTCTGTCCATTCCCCTCCTCCCTCTCCTGGATCCTCCTTCCCCCTAAGTCTTCCTGCCCCTTTCCTCCCCCCTCCTCCTCGGTCCTCCCGCCCCAATCACCTCCTCCTGTCCCCTCTCCTTTCTCCTCCCCGTCACATCCTTCCCGTCAGGTCTTCCTCCCTCATCCTCCTCATTAGGTTCTCCCTCTCTGTCCTCCCTGCCAGGTCATGCCTCCCCATCTGCTCCTCCCTCCTCGTCCTCCCTGTCAGGTCTTTCCCCTATCCTCACTGTCCTCCTCGTCAGGTCCTCCCTCCACCTCCCCCTCAGGTCCTCCCTCACCCTCC
>PVJO010000739.1:188866-211240 GCA_004026905.1 Hystrix cristata | reverse complement strand
AAACCATAACTGTAAATAAGGACAAAGAGATGTAATAGATATTATATAAAAGGAGGATGGTGTGCAGAGGAGAGGAGTACTAGAAAGAAAGAAGGGGAAAAGCAGAAAGGCAACAGGGGAAAGAGAGGGGAAAGGGAAAATATGGAAAATGATGAATGAACCTGCTGTAAATAGGGAGGGAGGGAGCAGAGGGGAGGGGAGGGAGAGGGGAAGAACCAAGATGCATCATGTATAGGTACAGAATAGATGTAATGAATGTGACCACTGTATGTAGAATGTACCAATACATGTTCTTGGTTTAAAATAAAAAAAAAAGAATAGAACATGGTGACATATAAGAGCCCAGTTTCATTCTTGTATAAACAACTAGTTTTCCCAATACCACTTATTAAATAGGCTATCTTTCCTCCAACATAAGCTTTTGGACCCTTTGTCAAAGATCAGATAGTTCAATAGGTCTGGGGAGGTTTCTATATCCTGTACATAAACAAAATGTGTTATCTACATATATTGGAATACTACTCTGCTAGAAAGAATGACAAATTTGAGGCATTTGTAAGAAAATGAATACACCTGGAATATATAATACTGAGTGCAATAAATCAGACACAGAAGCTTAAATACCATATGGTATGTCTCATTTAAGTGAGGCAAAGTACAAGCAAAGAAAATGATAAAGAATAGATAGAAATGCACAAGGGGATAGGTCTCATCCAGCAGGGAAGTGGGCCAAGGAAACAAGGATGAGGGATAAGAAGGCAAGCAAGGGGAAGTGAGAGGAATAAAGATGTGCCAAGTACAGGATCCTAATAACACCAATCAATGTAAACACAGCCATAATAGGAGCTAAGACAAATAATATCAATAAGTATGTAAAAGGTGATATGGAAATCAGAGAAGAAGGGGGGGATGGGGAGAAAAGGGAAGGGGATTAGGAAAAAAGGTATAATATGTACTTGTAACTATTCCCCAAGATGATTGAAACTGCATGAATTGCAAACATGTACCAATAAAAAACAGGGAGAAGATATAAAAAAATCCTTATATTGATTTTATCAAAATCATCTGTGTTAAAAAGAAGCCTTATGACTCTATGCCATTATAGAATTAGAATCTAAAACTATGACTTTACTTCAGTGATTATGTATGTAAAAACATTCTACCCCACTCAAAGCTGCCTTTTATGTATATAAAATAAGAAAGATTCCTATGGGATTTAATAAGTGACGGAATTTGAGAATTAGATTGCTGGAGGAATAGAAGAAA
Organism: Hystrix cristata; assembly: GCA_004026905.1. NCBI lineage: Eukaryota > Metazoa > Chordata > Mammalia > Rodentia > Hystricidae > Hystrix > Hystrix cristata. The sequence goes on along the minus strand of PVJO010000739.1, from coordinate 209,974 downwards.
AGCTTATATACCAAGTATGTGTACATTACCTCCTGATGCTGTGGGATTTACAGAATTAATGGCCTTGCCACAGAACCCATTTCACATTAGTTTAACTTAAAAAATCACTTCTGCCTAAAGATGAAAAGTTTGATGGGATTAGGTATAACAAGCATGTACTCCCACGAAATCACCGTAACGGCCAAGATACAGAACATTTCCATCATCAAAAATGTTACCTGTGTCTCCTTTTACAGTCAATCCTGTTCCCCATTCCCAACTCTGGCAAACATTAATTAATTTGATTTCATTCAAAGTTTTGTCTTTCCAGGATGTCAAAATAAATGGAACTATATACATTGTGTTTGGTGTATGGTCCCTTTCATTTATTATAATGTTGTGAGATTCATCTACATTGTTGCCTCTATCAGTGTCTCTTCTTTCTTTTTATTGCTAAGAGTATTCCTTGCATGACTGCACCACAGTTGCTTAACTACTCATCACCTAACAGGCTGGTGAGATGTTTCCACGTTGGGATCACTATGAATAAAGCTGCTATGAACTATCATTTGCAAATTTTTATATGTATACATTTTATTTCTCTTCAGTAAATAGCTAGGAATATAATTACTGGGTCATATATTAAATACATGTTTCAATTTGCAAGACAACCAAACTGTTTCTCAACTGTACCATTTGACATTGTTACCAACAATATATGAGTTTTCCAAAAGTTCTGAACTTGCCTGCCTTCAGTATTCAGGCTTTAATTTTATGCATTCTAACACATATACAGTTGTAGCTCACTATGATTTTCATTTACATTTCCCTTATGACTAAGCATGCTAAACATCTTTTTTACATGATTATTTTATTCCTATATCCTCTTTGATGTTGGAATTGTTTGTTTCATCGGGTTCTTTGTCCTCTTATGATTTCGTGTTTTCTTGTTGTTGTTGTTGCTGCTGCTGCTGCTGTTACAAGAAATTTTAATGTGAGGATTTATTTTGGGCAATCACTGACAAATTACAAAAGTTGATATATGACATATCATTTGGTTAATGTGACAATATTGTAAAGCATAAAAGGATTTCAGTTTCAACACCAAGAATTAATGCACAAGGAATTAAATGGCCTGTTCAGAACTGGAGTAGGGCTGTGAGCCTCAGCCCAGGGTACTGTGTAATTGGACCACACAAAAATGTACTTTAAATACAAAGGGATAAGACTGATTATTAACAGTACAACTGGATTCAATTTAATTTAACCCATCAGGCCAAAACTCTTTGCTATCTGAATAATGATCTCAGGGGTTAGCATACTGAAGTCTACATTTACACACAACAGATTCTTTATTAAAGAGACAAGAAAATCTAGCTTACCACATCTTACTTTTAGAAAGCTCCCTTCTTTTCTCTGATGAAGAGAGGTAATTAATAGTTACTTGGTCTAGATTTTGTTTAATGTTTATTAGTACATGTTGCTCTACATAATGACTAGACTCATCAAGGAGTTGGTACATATACATATCTTAATTCTTTTTATTTCCTCTGTCCCTCCTGTCCTTCTCTCACTCACCTCTAGAATTCATTCTGATTTGCAAAGGATTTATCTCCCCCTATTTCCCATTATCTTATATTTTGCTCTTTAAACTGTTTATATGTACTTTGGGATTTTAATGTAAGAGAAACCATGCAATATTTAAACCCATGTGTCTCATTATTACAACATTATTACAACATTACGGTCCCAAAGTGCATCCATTTTCCAACAAATGACTCAAATTTTTCCTTCTTTACAGCTGAGTAGTATTCCATTTTGTATATATACCACATTTTCTTAAGAGATTCATCTTGACAGACATATAGACCACTTCCAAGATTTAGCTATTACAAGTAGTGCTGCTACATAGATATGCATATATCACTGTAATATGACCTCATCTCTTTCAGGAAGTAATGTAGAAGATGGATAATTGGTCAAATGGAATTGTTATTTTCAGTTTTTGAGTATTCTCCACACTGATTTCAATAAGGGCTGTACCATCTGACATTTCCACCAACCATGCAGAAAAAGGTTCCTTTATTTTTTCCTGCAGTCTCTCCAACATTTGTTATTTGTTGATTTCTTGAAGAAAGCCATTCTTTCTAGAATAAGATGGAATCTCAGTGTTGTTTGTTTTAATATGAATTTCTCTCATGGCTAAAGATGCACAACATTTTTTCACATATTTATTGACCACTGATGCTTCTTCTGAAAAGTATCTAACCATTATACTTGCCCATTTTGATTAAGACTTTTATTTGGGGAGACCTGATATTTTTTAGTTCTCTGTATCTTCTACATATCAGTCATCTGTCTGAGGAGTAACCGGCAAAAAAAATTTTCCTCATTCTGTAGGTTTTTTCTTCACTGTACTATTGGGTATTCTGCTGTGAAATGCACTTTAATTTGATATACCCCCACATGGTTGATTCTTGATGTTATCACTTGTGCAACTGAAGTTCTGTTTAAAAAGTTCTGTCTGGGTAGGATGGTATACACCTGTAATCCCAGCACTTGGGAGGCTGAGGCAGGAGTATCACCGTCTGGGCTACAAAATGAGACCCTGTCTCAAAAAACAAAACAAAACCTCTTTACCTGTATCTTCAAGTGTTTTACATATTGTATCTTCCCACAGATTAAATGTTTCTGCTTCAATATGGTCTCTCTTCCATTTTGAGTTTTATTTTGGTACATGGTGATAGGTGTGGATCTACATTATTTTTCTGTATGTACACAACAAATTTTCCCAGCACCATTTACTTAAAAGGCTATTTTTTTCCAGCATATGCTTTTGGCCTCCATCAAAAATCAGATATAATGTGCCTCAGTTTGTTTCTGCATCATCCATTCTGCTCCACTGATTCACGTGTCTCTTTCTGTGCCAGTACAGCACTGCTTTAATCACTATACCTTTGTAACATAACTCGAGATCTGGGGTTGTGATGCCTCCTGCTTTGCTCCTGTTGCCCGAGTTTGCTTTTGCTATTCTGGGTCCATTCTGGTTTCATATAAATTTTAGGATTGCTGTCTCTAGTTCTCTGAGGAATGCTGTTGGTATTTTTATTGGGATTACATTAAATCTATACACTACTTTTGGGCGTGTGGTAATTTTGACAACATTGGTTCTGCCTATATAGGAAAGGGGGATATCTTTCTATTGTCCGAAATACTCTTTTATCTCTTTTTCATCTTACCGTATTCTTTCTTATACAAATCTTTCACTTCTTTTGTTAGGTTAATTCCTAAGTATTTTTCTTGAAACATTTGGGAATGGTGTTGTTTTCCCAATTTGTTTCTCAAGGGTTCATTATTGGTATACAGAAATACTACTGGTTTTTAAAGATGATTTTGTATCCTGCTACACTACTGAATTAGTTTATTAATTCTAAGAGTCATTTGGTGAAATTATTTGGGTCTTCCATGTAAAGGATCATTGTCCTATAGTTTTTAGGTGGATATTTGTATAGTTTTGGACTGAAAATAATCCTAGTTTCTAGGAATGAGTTTAGAAGTACACCTCCCCTTTCAATCTCATTTGAATGTGAGAAGTATTGGCATTAGATATTCCCTGAAATTCTTGAAGAATTCAGCACTGAATCCACTAGACTGGTTCTTGGGCTTTTCTTGGTAGATTTTTACTACTACTTCAATTAATTTCATTGCCCATTATTGGACTATTCGGTTTTTTATGTTTTTAGTTCATTTTGGTAATCCATATATACCTATTTAGGAATCTGTTTCTTACAGGTTTTTCAATTCAATGCATTAGCACTTCCTGAAGTAGTTACATACTAATAATATTCTGGAATGTAGGAATGTCTTTTGTGATTTCTAACTGCATAAACAGATGACTTACTTTTTTTTTGTAAGTTTGGCTAAGGGTTTGTCTATTTTGTTTATTCTTCTGAAGAACTAGCTCTGAAGACAGTGATTCTTTGTAATGTTGTCAGTTAAAGGAATTAATGTCAGAATTCCATGAATTTCTGCTCCGATAACTGTATTTTTCATCATTGTACTTCTTCTGTGTGTGGCACACTTTAAATACTCATAGTAACATTCATCATAGGAAGAGTGCACCTGCACGTTACATATTATGCTTCTACTTTTTGCCCATTCCCTCCCCTCCCTTCAACCCCTCTTCCCCTCCTTACTTATAAAAGCTTTCTTTCCATTTTGTTCCTTCTATTCTTCTTTTTCCCTTGTCATTCCCTTCCTTTGCCCCTCCCCTTCATTCCCCTTCCAACTTGAACAATTTCTTTCCTTTTCCCAATACATATTATACATTTGATCCTTATTCACACGCTCAGTTTCTCACACCAGAGAAACAATGCAGTATTTAAACATGATTTATTTCACTTGACAGCATGGTCTCAAGGTGCACCTATTTACCTAGAAATGTCTCAAGCTTATTCTTCTTTATGTCAGAGTAGGACCTCACTGTACCAAAAAAAAAAAAAAAAAAAAAGACCCCACATCATCTTCATGCATTCATCAGTAGACGGGCATTTAGGCTGTTTCCAAGATTTAGCTATTACAAACTGTGCCACTATAAACATGGGTCTGCATATATCACTGTGATATGATGCTTTTAATTCTTTCGGGAAGATACCAAGTAGAGAAACAGCTGGGTCAAATGGAACCTCTACTTTTAGTTTTTCAAGGAATCTCCACAATGATTTCACCATGGCTGCACCAGTCTACATTGCCACCAACAGTGGACAAGGGTTCCTTTTCCCCACAGACCCACGAGCATTTGCTATTGGCTGGTTTCTTGATAATAGCCATTCTTTCTGGAATGTGATGGAATTTCAGTGTTGTTTTAGTTTGTATCTCTTGAATGATCAGTGAGGTTGAAAATTTTTTCATGTATTTATTTGTCCTTTGTACGTCTTCATCTGAGAAGTGTCTATTCATTTCACATTCCCACTTTTGGATTGGGTCTTTAAATTGGGGGGAGGGGGTCTGATTTTTCTGAGTTCTTTATATATTCTAGAAAATAGTCCTTCATTGGAGGAACAGCTAGCAAAAATTTTTTGCCATTCAGTGGCTTGTTTCTTCACTCTGTTGGTGGTGTCTCTTGCTGTGCAAAAGCTTTTTAATAAGATGAGATCTCAGTTGTTGAGTCTTTGTGATATTTCCAGGTCGACTGGGGTTTTCTTCATAAAATCATTGCCTACACCTATGTCTTCAAGGGTTCTACGTAGTCTATCTTCCAGTAGATTTGGTGTTTCTGTTTCAATACTTAGATCTTTGACGGATTTCAATTTTAGTTTAGTGCATGGTGAGAGGTATGGATCTAATGTTTTAATTTTTGGCATGTGGAAAGCCAGTTTTCCCAGCACCATTTATTAAAGAGACTATCTACTTTCCAGTAAAGGTGTTTGGCCCCTCTGTCAAACGTAAGGTGACCGAGCATATTTGGAGTTGTTTCTGCATATTTGAATTTGCTCCATTGATCCTTGGGTCTGTTTCTTTGTTGGTACCATGCTGCCTGTATCACAGTAGCACTGCAATATAATCTCAGGTCAGGGATTGTGATGCTCCCTGCTTTGCCTTTGTTGCGCAGAACTACTCTTGCAACTCTGGTTCCAAATGAATTTTACGATTCTTTTCTCAAATTCTGTGAAGTATGTTATTGGTATTTTGATGGGGATTGCATTGAATCTGTATAAAAATCTTGGAGTATGGCCATTTTCACTATATTTGTTCTTCCTACCCAAGAACAAGGAATATCTTTCCATTTTCTGATATTCTCCTCAATCTCCTTTTTCAGACTACTGTACTTTTCAACATAAAGGTCTTTTACTTCCTTTGTTAGACAGAATCCTAAATATTTCATTTTTCTTGACACCATTGTGAAAGGTGTGATTTCCCTAATTTTTCTCTCAGTGAGTTTCTTATTTATGTACAGGAGTGGTATTGATTTTTGAGCACTGACTATGCTGTTGAACCTGGTTATTAAATCTAGAAATCTTTTGCTGGAGTTTTGGGGGTCTTGTATGTAGAGTATCAGGTCATCCACAAACAATAATTTAACTTCTTCCTTCCCTATTCTTATTCCTTTCATTTCTTTCTCTTGTCTACTTGCCCAGGCTAATGTTTCCAGAACTATATTGAATAGGAGTGGTGATAGTGGACATCCTTGTCTTGTTCCTGATTTTAGACTGAAAGCTTTCAGTTTTTGCCCATTTATTACGATGTTGTTGTTAGTCTATCATAGATGGCTTTTATCAGATTGAAATAAAGACCATCATTCCAATTTTCTGTAGGGTGTTAATCATAAATGGGTGCTGGACTATGTCAGATGCTTTTTCTGCATCTATTGAGATACTCATGTGGTTTCTGTCCTTGGCTCTGTTGATATTGTGCATATTTATGGATTCGTGTATGTTGAAACATCCCTGCATCCATGGAATGAATCCTACTTGGTCATGGTGTATAATCTTGATAATTTGCTGCATTCTGTTTGCCAATATCTTCTTGAGGATTTTTGCATCTATGTTCATTAGGGAGATTGGTCTGTAGTTCTTTTTTTTGCTTGGATCTTTCTCTGATTTTAGTATCAGGGCAATGCTTGCTTCCAAGAAGGACTTTAAAGTACTGCTTCTCTTTCAATTTCATTAAAGAGTTTGAGGAATAGTGGCATTAGATCTCTAAATTTCTTTTAGAACTTAGCGGCGAATCTGTCGGGACCTGGGCTTTTCTTTTTTAGTAGGTTTTTAATTACATCTTCAATTTCGCAGCTGATAACTGGGTTATTTAGAATCTTTATTATCGTCTTCATCAAGGTTTGATAATTCATATGCATCCAGGAATCTGTATATTTCTTCTGTTTTCTATCATATCAGAATAAAAGTTCTCAAAGCAGGTATTGATGATCTTCTGGATTTCTGCAGGATTTACTGTGATTTCACCCTTTTCACTCCTAATTGCATGAATTTGAGTCTTGTCTTTGCTTTTTTTGATAAGGTTGACTAAGGATTTGTCAATTTAACCTTTCAAAGAGCCAACTCTTCAATTCATTGATTCTTTATATTGTTTTCTTAGTCACAATTGTATTAATTTCTGTTCTGATCTTTGTAATTTCCAGCCTTGTATAGGCTTTGGGCTTGACTTGCTCTAGAAGCTTGAGGTTCACAATAGGTTGTTTATTTGAGCTCACTTTGCTTTTCTGATATTGGAGTTCACCACTACAAATTTCCCTTGTAGAACTGCTTTCATTCCTTCCCATAAGTTTCAGTATGGTATACTGGCATTATCATTTACTTATAGAAACTAATTTCTTCTTTAATTTAACCTGTGACCCACTAGTTGTTCGGGAGGGCATTATTTAATTTCCATGTGTTTATGCGGTTTTTAGAATTCCTTTTGTCACTTATTTCCAATTTCATTGTACTATATTCTGATAATAAGCATGGGACAATTTCAATTCCTTTGAATTTACTTAAGCATGTTCTATGAGCTAGTATGTGGTCTATTTTGGAGAACATCCCATTGCAGCTGAGACTGTGTATTCTGTTGTAGGGTGAAACACTCTGGAGATATCTACTAAGTCCATTTGTTCAAAAGTATGCTTTACTTCTGATATTTCTCTGTTGATTTTTTTGTCTAGTTAATCTATTTGTGAAAGTGGGGTACTGAAGTCCTCCATTACAATTGTACTATTGCTTATTTGTTTTTTTTTCTGTTAATATTCGTTTTATAAAGTTGGGCACAGTGGTATTTGGTGTATATCTATTTATGATTGTTATCTCTTCCTCTTGGATTAACAGGGGATTGTCAGGAGATTCCCCTGACAAGGATGTAGTGACCTTCTTTGTCTATCTTAATCAATCTTTGCTGGAAATCCATTTTGTCTGCGAACAGAATAACTACCCCTGCCTTTTTCGGGGTTCGTGTGGCATAAAATATTGTTTTCTGTTCTTTGACTTTTGGTCTATGAATTTCTTTTTAAATTAAATGTGTTTCTTGTATATAGCACATTGTTGGATCTTGCTTCTTCATCCATTCTGCGAGTCTGTTTCTTTTGACTGGTGAACTGAGGCCATTTACACAGATGATTATGTACTGACTTATCCTTGTCATGTTATTTCCTGTTGTTGGTTTCCTTTTTTCCCATGTTTAATTATTTGACTTGCCTGGTAGATTCACTCTGTTGCAATCCTAGAGTTGCAGTCTTTGTTATCTCTTTTTAGAATGTCCTCCAGAATATTTTGGAGAGCTGGTTTGGTGGTCATGAATTTCTTCAGGTGTTCTTTGTCATGGAAGTATCTTACTTGTCCATCAACTTTCAAAGATAGTTTTACAGGGTACATTACTCTGGGGTGGAGGTTGTTTTCTTTTAGGACTTGAAATACTTCACTGCAAGCTCTCCTTGACTTGAGGGTCTGTGTTGAGAAGTCTGCTGTGATTCTCCTGGGCTTTCCTTTACAGGTGATTTGTTTCTTTTCTCTAACAGATTTTAATATTGTTCTTGTGTCGCATTTCTGGAGTCTTGAATATTATATGCCTAGGGGTAGATTTTTTTTCTTTTTTTTTTTATCATGGCTAATTGGAGTTCTACATGCCTCACTTATCTGTATGTCAACTTCTTTGTCCATGCTTTGGAAGTTTTCTGCCATTATTTCTGTGAACAGGTTTTTAATGTCACTTGCACTGTCTTGCTTTTTCATTGACTCCAATCAATCTTATGTTATTCTTTGAGTCATCTAGCAGCTGCTGGATTGATTTTTCATGGTCCCTTGCTATTTTTAAGAGCTCTTTCTTTTCATGATTGCTTATAACAGTCCTGTCTTCTGTATCAGATATTTTGTCCTCATATTGGTTCATTCTGCTGCAAATACTTTCAACAGAATTTTTAATCTCCTGGGTATCTGTTTGAATCTGTTTCATGGCTTTCCTATGTTGGGTGTTCATGGTTTCCATCATTTTCCTAAACTCCTCTACTTTTTTTTATCTGTATCTGCTCTATAGTCACTAATCATGTCCATTCTGGTCACCATCTCTATAGTTATCTGTGAAATTATTTCTGATTGATTTTTTCCTAGAGTCTCATTCATCTGCTTTGTTATACTTCTGCTGTTACCACTTCCAAGAGTACAGGTAAGTGGCTTTTGAATTGTTCCACCTCATTGCTCCCTGGGTTTGCCTTTGGTGAGCTGGAAGTCTGGGCTTGTATCTTGCATCTTGCTTACATATCTTCTCATTTTCTTTTCTTTTTTTTTCTTTTAGTTTAATTCTTGGGTCGATGCTTGTAAATTTCTTATGGCAGGAAACTTTATTGCTAGTATTGAGAACACTTTGGAAATAACTACTCAGAGATGTCTTCCAGGTATAGCTGGCTTTTGGGTTTTGAGTGAAGATCCTTCCTCTTCACTTTACTGGGGAACAGAAGTTGCTACTTGGCCTAGCCACTGGTTCTTTAGCACTGGTGCTATGGTGTTGTTTTTGACCCTAAGGCAATCTCAGTCTTGGTATACAAGGAAGAAGAGCTGATTAGAACAATTCTGCCACCTTGGCCAAAGCAGTACAATCAGTAATAACAATACCATCAAACACAGCCTAAAAAATGACAAACTATGGTAACTATTAATTTGCCTTTAATCATATGGACTAGATTTATAGTTATCCAACAATATCTAAAACAAACCAAAAGATTGTGTATAGTAAGTATGCCCTCAATATGGAGATTTTACCCTCAGGAAGAAAAATTCAAAAGAGGTTAGGTGGAAAAAAATAGATGAGAAGCAACTTGAGGACAGAAAAATACTACATAAACTTTGGAAAACTGGTGAATACAGGAGGGAAAGAGACAAGGAAGAAATAAAAACAAGAACAGAACAAAACAATAACAACAAAAAACTAAAACCAATGTTCACGTTCATATAAAAACAAGAAAACACACACACACACACACACACACACACAAAGGAAGAAGAAAAAAAATCTACTTCCAGGCATGTCTCTGCTGTCACTGGTAGACACAATGGGCAGCCTGGGATCTGTGTTGATTAATCCCAGCAGTAGATTTTTGTTTGTCTGTTTGTTTTTTTGGTACCGGGAATCAAACTCAGGGTCTCATGCTTGCGAGGCAAACACTCTAACCACTGAGCTAAATCCCCAGCCCCCCAGCAGTAGATTTAAAGGAGGTTACTAGATAATCCCAGCAGTACTGTACCTTTAATTAAACTGAAGTTTCTAGCTGTGAGATTGGAATCCAATTTGTTCAGCCAGCAACACACTGTGTGTCTCCTGTGGACTTGGACTCAGCTCCCTGCTGGCTTTAACTGGGCTCCTTGACCTCCTGCTGACTTAACTCAGCTGTGTCTTGCCCTGACACAAGGAGTCACTAGACAGAGCTCCTCGCAACTTCTCTGAGTTCCAAGCTCAAGTGGCCTCTCTCCAAGATGGTGACCAACAATTACCCTCTCCTGAGGGGCGTCTGAACCTGGATAACTCACCAGTCACTGCAGTCCACTGTATCCACTGCTCCATTCCACTGGTGTGTCTCTCCATAGAGGACTCTGGGTTGCCAGTAGTTACCATGTCTGCAGGCTTGCCGGAGCTTAGGGAGGAAGTGCCATTTGCCATCTCCTTCTTCTGTGCTGAGGTCGCTCTCTTTGCATTCCCCACAGGCTTCAGTTCTGCCTTTGGATCCTTGCTGGGTCTCGGGAACCCACTTCCCTCCTGCTTCTCTTCCTCATGTTGCTATATTCTAGTGGCTGGACAACAAATCTCAGAGAGGCCATTTCTCTGCTCCTCCCCATCCTTGTACTTTTTGCATTTGGGTTGTTCTTATTGTTCTAGGACCTTAAAGCTCATCATTAGATTATTTGGACTTACTTTGTTTTTCTACTGTGTACATTCACAGCTATGGACTTCCCTCTTAAGACTACTTCATTATGTCCCATATTTCATATTTTTTTATTTTTATTTTCTATCTATCTATCTATCTATCTATCTATCTATCTATCTATCTATCTATTTAGAGGTGCTGGGGATCAAACTCAGGGCCTTGTGCTTACTACGCAAGCACTCTATCACTTGAGCTAAATCCCCAACCCCATCACTTGATTTTAGAGACTGTTTAATTTCTCCCTTGACTTTTTTCTGTGACCCATTGATTATTCAAAGCTATATTCTTTTTTTGGTGATGCTGGGGATCGAACTCAGGGCTTTAAGTTTGCTAAGCAAGTGTTCTACCACTGAGCCAAATTCCTAACCCTCAAGCCTATATTCTTTAATCTCCCTGTTTTTGCATAATTTCTGTGATTTCTATTTTCATTCCAATATGTAACTGATGATATGCATGGAATAATTTCTATTCTTTTTTATCTATTTAACTATATTTTATGGGCTAGTTATGTGGTCTATTTTAGAGAAAGTTCCATGAGCTGCTGAGAAGAATATGTATTCTCCACATTTAGACCACAGCTTAACATGCTGCTTTCTGGAGTTTTAAAATGCCTATAAATTATTTGGGGTGTACATAAATTGTTCGCACAGAGGCAAAAGGCATCAATTTTCATATCTATCAAGCAATAGTACTCACAGACAACATTTGCTATCTATCTTCTCACAATATAGAAAATATAATTAATTTTCTTGTCATTTCATGTTCACAGTATCTTTGTAAGGTAAGCAAGATGGTTTTTCTTTGCTTCTTTTTTATGTATTAATAACAAAAACAGTGGTCAGTATTCATAAAGCATGGATAAAGAATACAAGGTTAAGGCATTTGCCTAAGATTACACAGCTAATCTGAATTAGAGAAAAGCGACAAACTAAGTTTGCAACTTCTGGACAAAAACTGGTTTGAAATAATATGCACTGCTTTTTCAGACTGAAAATATACTTCTTGGTGTTTTAAATTTTTCTACATTCTAACTGACTGCTTTAAATTAAAATGAAATCCCATATAATAAAAGAACCTTTGACAAAGTCTATTAAAAACAGATTTAAAAATAAGACAAGTAATTCAAAAACAGCATCTATTTTTCTGCTGCATCTCATAAACAGAACTAGGTCTTCTCAACAGGCCCAGGCAAAGCAGGTTTGTTCACAGCACTGATGCTGAACAAACTTTATTAAGCAAATACATATATGTTAGGCTATATCTATTATTAGACCTTGGAAGCCTAGTAATGCATAATAATCCATACTGCCAAGGAGATCACACTACTGTATACTAGGAAGTATTGTATAGAAAGACGATTTCTTTAAAATAATTATTTAAATTTATTCAACGTTAGAAAATGAAACTCAGTTCTGGTAATAAAATGAAAACACAATAATAAACAGCATTTACATGTCGATGCAATCACCACTAGGTGTCACTCTGATATAAATTTTTTGGCCTCTTTTAGGCTTGCTTTCACATCTTGTTGCATTTTCCTTGTAACAACATGAAAAGCTACCCTAAGCATCTCTTTGCATTTTAAAATTTGCACGTTTACCGCTACAGCAAAAATAGTATTTATGGAATTTCTAAATAACAGTAAGATGGCCTACATCAATAAAAGTTACACTGTAGGTCACATAAAATTTAAAAAGTAGCATTTTTTAATACCCTAGGGTGATGAATTCATATATATATTCCTTAATAGAGGTATTCCTTTTCTCAACAGGTGTAAGCATGTGCCAAACACTGTGCCTCCAGAAAAACTTTAAAGAGTAAGATTTGGTATCTAAATTTGAGAAGTTAACATTCACAAAGGAAGTATGAAACACAAAGAAAGCATACGATGTTTTAAAATCCATTTTTAGAGTATTTACAAAATTTTACAGCATAAGAGGGAGAGAGTCAAGATAACTGATTACTAGAGATTAATAAAGTTTTCATAGAAGAGGACATATTTATGTGAGATCTGAAAGTTCAGTAAAAGTTTTTGAAAAGGCTGAAACAAGAAAGGACAAATCAAATAGTATAATTCAGGAATAGGGAGGAATTTAAAAGCATATGAGGAGACTGGTGTTTCAGAAAGATCACTTAAGGGCACCTATGGAAAGTAGAGGAAGAAAAAACTGAGCATACAGAAAATAGAGGAATTATTTTAACAACTCGTGAAAAAAATTAGTTCCTGAACAATAACAAGGGGAGTGAAAATAAAGAAAAAATTAATGACACTGTGACGGAACTGACACAATATAATACATCAAATACAGTGAAAGAAGAAAAAATTCTATCAAGTCTCAAAAAGTAACCCTAAAATATTCTTTCCAAAGTAATGCCAGCAGAGAAGAAACAGAAAGTACTTGACATGAGTCTCTGACTGGCACATATTTTATAATAAGAGAATAATTATAATCCAGAATGAACATAATTAGAATTGTTAAGCATGAAGAGGTATATGTATCATTACAATATATGGCTTCTAATTCATTTGAGTCAAACTTTACAGTATGTCTGTAACTATTTTGATATTTGTTTTCTCAAACAGAATGACAAAAAAAAAAAAACCCAGAACAAAAAACAGAATAACAGCTTCACCACTCCTGCTCTATCACACTTCAGTCCAACTCTATTTTTACAGTGGATTATAAAGCTAACAATTTACACAATGTGATCCTGAGACATTAATTCATATGATTTTATGATAAAGCTTTAAAATGTTTCCATATTCATATTCTCCATATTAAGATACAATTAAAGTTCAATATTGACAAATATAATTCAGAGAAGTCACAATTTCTGATCAGAATTTCTTATCTGTTATAGTTTGGATGCAAAACACCCCCCACCAGAGGTTAAGATATGAAAGGCTTGGTTCTCAGCTGATGGCACTACTGGGACGCGATGAAAACTTTAGGAGGTGAAAACTAGTCAGATGAAGTAGGTAGGACATTGAGGCCATGCCCTTGAATAATATTTTCAGACCCAGACCTCTTCCTCTGTCTACTTTAAGGCCTCCATGAGGTGAGTAGCTTTACTTTACCACATGTTCCCTGCCATGACGTTCTGTTTTACCAGAGGTCCAAATAAATGGGCCCAAGTGACCATGGACTGAAACTTGAGACCATAAGCAAACAGTAGTGAAAATTAACACACTATTCTTGAAATGACCAAGGGATTTTACTCATTTAAGGAAGTAGTTCAACTATTCAAAATATCCATGAACTTACAGCATAAAATAATAAACTATCAACAGAAACCACCAGTTTACTTTGAACTAAGACACTGTTCATTCATTTGAATTCAGCCACATGCAACATAATAGCAGTTACGATGTATTTAATATCAGACCCCATTCCAGTATGTCACTCACACAGTACTAGGGATTGAGTCTAAGCTTCATGTATGCTAGGAAAATACTCTTCTACTGAGTTATATCTCAACCCTTTTTAAACTTTATTTCCTTAATTTTTTTTTATCAGCAAGTGTTTGTATTACAGAATAGTGATATTCATTTTGGAGAACTGATAAATTCAAGTAGCACATCTTGTTCAATTTCAGTCTCTTCCCCACCACCATTTCCTGCTCCCCGCCCAATCCCCTTATCTACAAAAGTTTGTCTTCTAGTTTCCCATCACTCCATTATTTTACACATTCATTTATTTATATTTTAGGTTTTTCATATAAGAGAAAGTATATGAACTTAACTTTCTGAGTCTGGTTTATTATGCTTAGCCTGAGGCTCTTGGATTCCATACATTATCCTGCAAATGCCATGCTTTCTTCTTTTTGATTGAATATGAGTCCACTGTGAATGTATACCACATTTTCTTCATTCATTCCCCTGGTGACAAGCCTTTAGGCTCTTTTCAGAGTTTAGCTATTGTGAACTGCATGGCTAAAAACATAATGAGGATGGAAGGATCACTATAGTAGTACCTTCCATTCTTTTGGGAATATACCCAAGGGAGGTAGTGCTGGGTCAAAATGAATGTGTGGGTTGCTTTGTTTTGTTTTATTTTGTTTTTGAGGAATCTCTACAGTGATTTCTATACTGGTCATAGTGTTTTAAATTCCTACCTACAGTGTCAGCATCATCATCACCATTCACTGTTTTTTGTGTTCTTCAGATTGCCATTCGTACTGGGCTAAGATGTAATATCAAAGTTATTTTTATATACATTTCCCAAATAGCTAAGAATGTTTTTCATGTACAAACTAGCCATTTGTACTTCTTTGAAAAAGTATTTTCTGTTCATTTGCCCACTTTTTGAATGGGCCATTCATTTTGGGAGTGGATTAGTTTTTGAGTTCTTTAGATATTTTACATGTTAGTCCTCCATCAGAAGAGTAGCAAAAATTTTCTCCCATTCTGTAGGTTGTCTTTTAAGAATGCTGATTGTTTCCTTTGCTGTGTAGAAGCTATTTAATTTGATATAATGACACTCATTCATTCCTGATATTTTATTTCCTGTGCTTATTAGATATTTATGTTCTATTCAAGATGCATTTGTCTGTGCTGATGGCTTCAAGTGTTTCCCCTAATGTTCTCTTCCAGAAGTTCCAAAGATTCTCATTTTATAGCAAGGAATTTGAAACTTCGGGGGGTGGGGGCACAGGGTGAATTTCAATTTCTGAAAGTGGGTATCCAATTTTCCCATCAACATGTGTTGAAGCTGCCTTTTCTCCAATATGTTTTTGGCCCCTTTCTCAAAAATCAGATGGCTATATGTGGATTGGGTTAATTCTGTGACTTCTGTTCTAGTCCACTGGTCTACATATTGTCCTTGTCCCAAAACCATGTGGTTTTTCTTACTGCAGCTTTGTAGTATAACTTGAAATCTGGTATTATGAGGCCTCTGGTTTTGCTCTTTTTCATTAGGATTGCTTTGACTATTCTGGCTCTTTTCTGGTTCTACATGAATTTTAGGATTGTCCTTTCAAGTGCTATGAAGTACGTGGCTTTTTAAATAGGGATTGCATTAAATCAACAGATCACTAGTGGTAATATGCCCATTTTAACAATGTTAATTCTGGCAATCTAAGAACAGGGACATCACTTCATTTTCTACTTTCCTCTTCAATTTCTTTATTCAGTGCTAGTTTTCATCATAGGAGGTCTTTTATTTCCTTAGGTTGATTCCTAGGTGTTTAATTTTTAAATTACTCTGAATGAAATTGTTTTCTTACATTTTTCTTAGTGGGTTCATTATTGTTTTACAGGAATATTATTTACTTGCATGGGCTGACTTTGTGTCCTGCTATTTTGATGAATTTGTTTAACAGATCTCTAAGTCTTCTGGTGGAGTTTTTCAGTCTTGTGTTAAAGAATCCTATCATCTGTAAATTGGAATAATTTGACTTCTTCCTTTCCTATTTGTATCCTTTCCATTCTTTTGCCTGATTGTTCTGGCTAAAGTTTCAAGTATAATATCGAATGAGAGTGATGTGAATGAACATCTTGACTAGTTCTTGATTTTAAAGGACAGATTAAGGTAGGATCCTTCTATGACAATTTTCACAAGGGTTTTATCATGAAGAAATGTGAGAGTTTTGTCAGAGGCTGCTTCTATTGAGATGATCATGTGATTTTTGGCCTTGTTTGTGTTTATGCAGGTTATTACATTTATTGATTCACACGTGCTGAACCATACTTACAGCCCTGGGATAAAACCACAATTTGGTCATAGTGAAAGATCATTTTAATGTGTTGCTAAAATCTGTTTGCAAGAGTCGTATTGAGGATTTTTGAATCTATGTCCATCAAAGATACCAACCTGTAGTTTCTTCTTTCGTTGGGTCCTTATCCCGATTTGGTGTCAGGGTGATGCTGGCTTCACAGAATGAGTTTAAAAGCACTTTTTCCCTTTCAGTTACATGGGAAAATTGGAGGTGCTTTGATGTTCTTCTCCAAACATCTGGTAAAAATCCAGTGATTAATCCATCAGGTCCTGGGCTTTTGTTGGTTAGTAGAGTTTTTATTACTGTATCAATTCTGATGATATGCTGTGTTTCCATTTTAATCTGACTTTAGGAACTTTAAAATTTCTTCTTAAATTTCTTCTTTAATGTCTTCTGTGGCCCACTGATCTTTCAAGAATATATTATTCAACCTCCGTGTGTTTGTATAGTTTCTGTAATTTCTTTTGCAGTCAATTTTTAGCTTCATTCCATTGCAATCCTATAGGATGCATGAGATCATTTCAATACTTTTTTATTTACTAAGACTTACTTTATGGCCTAAAATATGGTCTGCTTTACAAAAAGTTCATGAGCTGCTGGGGAAAAAAGTGCATTTTGTTGTTGGATAAACACTCTGTAGACAGCTCCATGTGGTGGTAAACACCTATAAACCTAGCACTCAGAGGGCTGGGGTAAGAATATTGCAGTGAGTTCAAGGCCAGTCTGGGCTACATAGTGAGATCATGGCAAGCTGGAACTACATAGTGAGACTGTCCTCAAAAAAATAAAAACACTCTGTAGATCTCTATTAAAACCATTTGTTCTGTGGTGTAGTTTATTTCTGATGTTTGTTTTTGTTTGTTTGTTTTGTCTGCGTGACTTATTTGTGAAAGAATGGTATTGAACTTTTCAATTGCAGGGTGTCTGCTTGATTCTTTTCCATATCCTCTATCTCTTTAAGCTCATTGATCATTTTAAGAATTAACTCATTCAGCTGCTTATTAGTCTGTGCTATTTCATGATCATTTTAACTATCAGAATTCTAAAATTCTTTGTCTGGGATTTCATCTTCAATATCTGAGTCAACTTTTGAGGATTATGAATAATGGGAGGCATCTTTTGCCTTGTTTTCTCACAATCTTTGTACTTTTCTGCTTAAATTTGTAGGTGATTTGGGATAGAAAGCTCTGTCACTATTGTGGAGATGTCTTGAGTAAATAGTTTTCTCCCTATAATTTGCCCTTGGCTTTGGTTGTTACCTCACTATGAAAGCACCCCCTCGAACCATTCAACATACAGTGTTACCTTGGTTCACGAACTTAATTCTTTCCACAGTTCTGGTCACAAACAAAATTGGATGAGAGCCAAATCAAATTCAATGGTTAGATTCGTGTTGACCTTATGGGGGTTGGCCCCAAAACCGTGAAGCAGTGAGTGCCAGCAACTCAGCTTCTCCAGAACAAAGTGTCTAGAGTCTAAAAACGATAGCTTGGAGAGGAACTGAAGTGAGAGGTGGTTATGCGGGAGCTACTCTGGAACTGACAGAGGAGAAGGAAATGGGATTAAGTGATACAGAAGAAAAAGAACACCCAGTGAAGAAGAAACTGTGCAGCCATGCCAACAGCAGTTGGCTAGCTGCCAGCTGGGAGGCAAAGTGAAACTAACAAGTTTTTTGCTCATGGAGAACTCAATAACTGCATCTAGACTGAAAGAATCTACTGCAGTTGGAACCAGCAAGGAAAATGTAGAACAATGTTTTCAGAGTAGCCTTCCACAATACATAGTTAGTGAGCGACCTCAGTACAGGCATCCATAGCTGCAGCTGTGGAGCAGGAGCAGGTGCAAACTCCACTGCAGGGAAGGGCAGGGTGTTCGAGCCTAGGTCCCAGACCAGCCCCTTGACTACTTCACACTGACAAGTTCCCAGAGGGGATGAGGGAAGGACAGTCACAGGAGACAATCGGCAAATGGAGAATAGACTGGGAGGAATCCTACTAAGAGGCAGGCCACAGACCAAGCTCCTGTGGTCAGAGTCCAGGGTCAAGCTGAGTACCCAGGATTGGAGCTCACATTGGTGCCATGTCCTCACTGTAAGCAGATCTCTACACACAGCACTGTGGTGGGGACAAACTGCCACCTTAGACTATTAGCATGAACAGAGACATGTCCTGGCTTGACACCCGCTCCTTAACCCTAGGCTGAGAAAAACAGCCACCTATCCAAAACAACAGAAAACTTTCTTTTATTATGCTTTATTTGGCTGCATTGTTTTTTCATTTTTACTTCTCAATTTTTTTTTTGCTTTTCTCCTCCTTCTGTACACTTTTATTGCATTATTTTACCCTTTTTTCTTTTATAAGCATGTCTGTGTATAGGTACTTCTCTTCCTCTTGCCTTGTTTCTCCCAATACAGTTTACAGAGGGTAAGGGAAGTCTCCTGTGTCACTTTATATCCCTCCTACTTTCATCCATATCTCTTCTCCTCACTTCTTTCTCCTGTCTTATTCATTCTCAGTTTTTCTTTTCTTTTCTCTCCCACTTTTCATTTGTCTCCCTTTAACTTTTTCTCCAATATTCCTATCAGTTATAGAATCTTTTCCCATTCCCATTTCTCACCCCAATTTTGTAGCCAGTTTTCCCTGTTATCCCTTTCTAAATATATAACATGCCCTTGTCATCATTAGGATCCTTTGCCTCCCTGTATTTCCTCCTCCTCATGCCACAGAGCAGAAGACTTTAAAAAAACCTTTTTTTCTTTTTTTCCTTTTCTTCCTCCCTCTGACACTACCAGTCCCAACCTCCTGGGCTTTAGATAACTAATTCCATAAAATTACTGTTGAATGCTGTTTTTCAACATTAGAGAAGACACAGCCATAACATTTAGTGCACATTAACTGTGGGTCAAGACTTGGGCTATTAGGATGCTTACACTATAATGGTGGATTTCTTCTCTAGGCTAAAGGGAGACTCAGCAGGGTTTCATGGTATGTTATTTCTCAACTAGCCCAGATAGATTCCACTGTGACAGATTAGCCTGTTATTGCTATAGCTGATTCAATTGCATAAGAATAATCCTGACTCAGTGGACAATCTTGTGACAGTGAACCTGTCTGCCAAATCCACCATCATACCCAGGGAGACAGACACTGGGAGTTCCTAACCCAAGAACTTGGACTGGATCAGACTTTGCAATGCCTGCAACCTGGCATAAAGAAGTCCTGAGTCTCTGTTAGCTTCAGCATTCCGGTGGAAGGATCAGAGGAGTTACTGGGGTGTGAGCACTCACTCTCTGACAAAGAAGCTGCTTGAGAAGCACATATGCAATGTCTCATTGGAATATTTCATCTATGTTCCCATAGGACATCTTTTTTTGGGGGATTGCTGGAGATCGAACTCAGGGCCTTGTGCTTGCTAGGCAATAGCTCTACCACTATGTCAAATCCCCAATCCCTCCATTTGACAACTTACAGATTTAAGTTTTTGTGCATTTCTTGATTTATTTAGGAATATGGGATTATGCTATATTCTCTTATGGTTTCCTGTGTTGATTAGGTTATTACCTTTTGTGTATTTGCTCTTCCATTGGCAGTGTCTGTATCTTCAAAATAAGGAAAATATGGACAAAAATAGGAGTTTACTACGTTTTGATTTTTTTTATTTTATTTTTTATTTTTTGGGTGCTGGGGATTGAACTCAGGGCCTTGCACTTGCTAGGCAAGTACTCTACCACTGAGCTAAATCCCTAACCCTATGTTTAGATTCTTAAACGTCTAATGAAATTGTTTTCCAGTGTCCCTCCCTTTAAAAAAAAAGCAAAACTTCATTGACTATTCCTTTCATTTCTGTAATTATTTTATCAAATAACTTCATGTAAAAATTGAAACAGGTCTATTGGGGGACTATGTTGACCTTAAGGGGAAATTTGATTTGGTTCTCGTCCAATTCAGTTTGTGATCAGAATAGTGGGAAGAACCAAGCTACCACTGTATTAGGTACAATTTCTAGCACTGCACTGTGAGGAGAAAACAACTACCAACTATCAATATTCAAATAAGTCAATACATAATTTAAAGCTTGATTTAAAAGTTCTCTACTCTTTCATTAACCCAGGCAGACAAATGAATAGTAATAATGTAGGTTCTGATGTTATTTTTTATATCAGGAAAGGAGGGAAGGCTTGAGAGGTTATGTGAGGAGAAACAAAGAAGGGAAGAAAATACAGGAGAAATAAATAGAAAATCAACAGAAAGTGAGAGAAAATACAGGAAAAATAAATCCAATTAACAAACTAGTAGAGGACTGGGGATTTAGCTCAGTGGTTAGAGTGGTTGCCTTGCAAGCACAAGGCTCTGAGTTCAATCTCTGGCACAAAAAAAAAAAAAAAAAAAAAAAAAAAAAAAAAAAAAAAAAAAAAAAAAAAAAAAAAAAAAAAAAAAAAAAAAAAAAAAAAAAAAAAAAAAAAAAAAAAAAAAAAAAAAAAAAAAAAAAAAAAAAAAAAAAAAAAAAAAAAA
>PVJO010000739.1:163326-188766 GCA_004026905.1 Hystrix cristata | reverse complement strand
CTCAGTGAGGAATAACCTGACAAAAAAGGTAAGACAGTATAGAAGCAGAAAGCAGTTATTAACTCGTACACATTTATGCAGACACATGCCACACAAATGATCTAGAAGAGAAAGAGAAGGAAACAGGTTTTAACAGTAAAATTTGTATACAAGAAAAGGGAACTTTGAGGGGAGATCTGAGAGGGTGTGATGGAAAGGAAAGAAAGAAGAGACAGGCAGGAAATATAAATGGAAAGTGAGAGAAGATAGAGGAAAACTGAATCCAATTAATAAACTAAGAAAAAACAAATTTAACAAACATGAAACAACCCTTGGTGTGGGAGAACATAATGTGACACAGTAAGGGATATGAAAGTAAAAGCAACAGCCAGCACCCTTAAACACTTATGAACACATACATGTCCCCCGTCACTTATAAAACCAACCATTAAAAAAAAAAAAAAGATCCAATATTCCTCCTGGGATGTGGTGCTATTTAGATGGGATCTGAATTAGTCTACAATTTGTCCAAACAGGAGAGGACGTACAGAGTATGCAGGAGGCAGAGCCCTTCCCCTGTGGTTGTGGATGGGGACACTCTGGTAGGTCATCCAGTGGTTGAATCATATATCTCAACTACCAAGTTAAACTCTCTATATCTGGGAATGAGGGGGTTGAAGAATACACAGTGTGCACTGAATCTGTCACTTTCCAAGTCTGTGGACAGGTCCAGAGAGTGAACAAAACTTCTGATAAGTTTCCAGAGCATGCTTTTGGAGGGGTGGCCGGCCAGTGTCTGCAGGCTGCTGTGTACTCTGAAGTCCCCTGAGCAGATCAGACCTGGGATGGGTGCACAGTCTGCCACTGGTGCTTCAAAGGACACCTTCAGACTCACCTTCCCACCACAAGACTTTGCGGAGCCGAACTCAACTGCCTGCCACCACATTCACACCAATGCTGTTTCCGGCTGTTCACCTGTCCCTCTGGGATTTCCCCAGTCCAGAGTTCAGTCTCCTGTGAGTCAGTGGGTGGACTTTCTGATTTCGTGATTTTTCTTTTACTGTGTCACAGTCACATTTTCCTGGACCCACTCTAATTATTAGGGTGGGTGGCCACTTCTTCCTTGTAGTTAACTCTCAGAGCTATGGAAAATATGGGGATTTTCTGCACCTGCACAGGATGAGTTACCCAACACAGCTTCCCATTCCACTTTAGCCCACCCTAAAGCAGTTTTTCTGCTTGTTCTATTGAGGCAAAAGAGAGGGGGAGAGCTTCTATGATGACTTCTGAACCCAACTCTAAGTCTGGTGAGAAACAATGAGAATTTTCACTCTCAACCCTGTTTGCTTGGCTGTAGTGTATCTCTGTCTAGCACCAGAGCCTCTGCTCATAACAGAGTGCTGAGCTTCTCCTTTGCCACCCAAGAGGGAAAGATGCCCTCTCTAGCTGAGCCACAGCCCACTTACTGGCTGAGTGTACTGCTTCAGTTAATTTACTCATCTTTCTTAGTACCAATATTTCAGGGTTTCTCCTAGTAGCTAGCTCTCTCAGTACATAGCATGTAGCCGCACACCTGCTGCTTTGGATGAAGATTGTGGAGTGACTGGTGAGTGCAGGCTCCTCCCAGCCCGCCATCCTCTGTTGTTCCTTTTTACTTTAGTTCAACATAAGGTCTCACTAAATTGCTCAGCAGGCCTAGAAGTTGTATTCTTCCTGCATGAGCCTCCCAAATGGCTGGGATTACAAGTGTGTGCCCCACAACTCAGTCAGTTTTTCTAAGACAAAAATCTGAGCTAATTTTTAAGATTTAGAAGAAAGATTTTGAGATGGCACTGAATGCTGTCCTAACAATAAAAATATTCATCAGTAAAATAAGAATTAGTAAAGACAAAGTCACACTTTTTCAAACTGGTTCAGAAGAGGAGAAGGACATTTTCACAATATTACTAAAAATACATATGAGCAATATGAGTGATCAATTATAACTAATTAATGCTGTAAAGATATTATTTCTGAAACAGTAGATGAGGCTTAGTAATTTAGAAAATACAAACTCACTTAAAAGACACAGTGAATTCAAAAAAGTCATACTGAATTCATAACCACATTTTTTGTTATATATTTTCCAAATTAACACTATAAAAATATTTTTTCAAATAAGACTTACATGGAGGAAAATGGGAAAAACACAGGTCTGGTAAACTATAACAGCAATATACTCATTTATTTCCACCCTTAACTATAACAGAGATATACTCATTTATCTTCTTCTTCCCTCTCTCCCTTCCTTCCTTCCTTCCTTCCTTCCTTGCAGGGTTCTCACTATGTTGCCCAGGCTGGCCTTCAACTCCTAAGCTAATACAACCCTTCCTCCTCTAGCTTTACAATAGCTGGGGCTACAGGCTTGCACCACCAAAGCATTACAATATTTTGTTTAATCCCTGGAATATCACTAGAAGACAGAGATAACCACTACTTTATGAATAAAAGATCTTACACTCTAAGAAGACTGAATGATGGTATGTATTGAATATTTGCATCCCACCAAAATTTGCATGTTAAAATCCTAAGCAATGATGTGACAGTAGTTGGAGGTAGACTCTTTTGAAGGTAATTAAGTCATGAAGGTAGAGCCACATGATGAGAGTAGTGGCCTCATAAGAATAGAAACAGCAAGTCTGCTTCCCCTTTCCCTGCTCTCTGCTACCTGAAGATTCAACAAGACGGCAGCCATTTTTATATCAGGATGTGGGATCACAGCAGACCTCAAATATACAGGTCCCTTGATTTCCCATTTCTCAGCTTCTAGGATTGTGAGAAATAATATCTGTTGTTTAAGACACCCAGACTATGGTATATTTGTTATATTAGCCCCAAATGACTAAGACATTTCATAATTATTAACATTACACAATGAAACAGTGAAACCAGTCTTCAAATAACAAGTCTTACCATAAAATTCATGCTTTTCACCACTATGTATTACTGTCTTTCAAACTGTATGATATGCCATTCTTATTTATTATACATTCTTTGTCTCACAGCTAATTTTTCATTATTATTTATCCCTTCCTTTTAATAATTAACTTTCAGAGGTCTGGCTTATTAAACGCAGGATTTACTTTTGGCAAAAATAATGAGAGGATTTATTAGGCATCCATTAGAGGGCTTTGTATCTCATACATATTTCCCGTGGTCCTAATCATACAAAAGAATGAAAAGAAACTGAAGCTACAGACATTCCAGCCTTGACTGGCCAAGTGAGCTTACATTACTAATGAAGCGATTTCATAAAATATATTCATATTTCGTATAACGACATTTCAGTAAACCATAGATAGCATAAATAGTAACTAACCCTAGGATTATATTGCCTAGTGACATTATAGCCTTCTTAGTTTGAGGGTGTACATTCTGTGATGTTCAGAGAATGATGAAATGCCCAACAGTGCACTTCTCAGACTGCAGCTCATTATTAAGTGACACGTGACTATAGTAAATCCAGAGACAGATTCTTTAACTGTGTTTAGCCAACAATTTGTATGTTTAGAAACAAAGAGAAAATGTCCTAGTCAGAAAAAAACAATTATGTTATATAACAATAAGTACTATGATAAAGAAAATAAATGCAAAAAGAACATTGAGGAAAGGGGCAAGGTCAACAAGATAACAGAATAGGAAGCTCTAGATTCTCTGTCCTCTTACAGAGACATCAATCCTACAAGAAAACACAGACCAGTTCCCTTTGTGAGAAATCTAGAAAACATTTAAGAGACTCCCAACACTCATGGTTAGCAAGAAACCAGAATTAGACAAAACTACAGCATAATCTCTCCCCCTGGTTCAGACAGAAAACTCCTAGCTCCTGGGTTCTCCCTGGGGAGAAGGGGAAAAAAGGCTAAAATATACAGTGTTCAGACCTTTTAGGAACTGCCCAAGAGAACGGTTTCTATTATGTTTAAATCTAAGCACTGACAGAATCCAAGCACTTTACTGAGCTGGGAGCCACTAAGAACAAAGAGTATGGATTGAACATGTACTCATTCCTCACACTCCCTAATCTCCCTAATACCATTCCTGAAGAGGGAAAGAGTTGGGGCATTCGTCCAGCATCCAAGATTGTTGAGGTGCTACTCAAGGCACAGATGGCTGTCTCATCCGTATTGAAGCACTGAAAGGACCCGAGTACATTTTATACACCTACCTAGGGGCTGCTGAGAACAAAAGCTATCCAGGAAGCTTGCTGTTGCTACTGCTGCAGAAGGCCTGGAATATATGAAACAGAGGCTAAAAAGGATTGGCAGCATTACCGTTGGGGGAGAGTAGAGTATGCATCCAAGAGTCCAGCTTTTGGGAACACTGCCTAATGTACTAGTTTCTCAACTACTCAACTCACAGCATTAATAGGACCCAGCATACGGTATTCTAGAAGCCTTAAGGCTATTAAGAACGAGGGCTTGCAATAGCTCCAAAGAATCTGCAGTTCTATAAAAAAGACACCAGAGGGAGCAAGAAGACACATGTTCCTAAAAGACACCAGGAAGTCTTTCAAATTGAGAATTTACATACATAAATCCAAAAATACATTCATAGAAAGGGTATGAGAAGCCCTAGAATCTCCAACAGGAGTGACTGGTAAAGGTTTTTTTCCTGCATGAATCTAGTTCATAAAGTCTGAAAGAGGTAGCTTTTTTAAAAATGCAATCCCAATGGCTCCAGGATACACAAAGAAATAGGGAAATAGCAAAACCAAAGGAGCAAAATAATCTCCAGAAACAAATGCAAAGGAAATGGAAGGATATAAAATTATCTGGAAAATAATTCAAAATAACTATACTAAAGGTGCTCTATGAGTTGAAGCATGAATTTCAAAAGAAAGACTATCAACAGAGAGAGAAATTGTAAACAACAAGACAAAAAAAAAAAAATAACACCAAAAAACAAAAAGAAATTTTAGGGGTGAAAACTGTAACAACAAAATTGAAAAATTCAATAGAGGGGTTCAGTGGCAGACCTAATAAAGCAAAAGAAAAAGTCCATGAACTTGAAAACAGGTCATATGAAAGTATCTAGTCAGAGAAGGAAAAAGTAGACAGTGAAAAGAGTTAAGGAATCCTAAAGGAATTATGGTCTATACTACCATGTGGACCAATTTAATTACTATAGAAATCAAAAAGGAATAGAAAGGGCCAGAAAGTTTATTTAAAGAAATAATGGACCAAAACTTCCCAAATCTGGGAAACAAAATGAACATCCAGATTGAAGAAACCCAAAGCACTTCACTAGGATAAGTCCAAGGAAGCCCATACAGAAACACATGTTAACCAAAGAGAAAGAAGTCAAAAACAAAAACAGAACTTTGAAAGCAGCCAGAGGAAAGTAACTCAGGTGCAAGGAAACCCCAAAGAAGACTGTACAGATTTCTCATCAAGAATCTTATATACCAGAAGAGAGTAGAATGATATATTCCACTAAGAGATAAAGCAAAAGAAAATAATGACAGAAAAGCTACAAGGCATACAGAAAACAAGATGACAACAGTAAAGAACAAAAAAGTTGCCAACCAAGAAAACTATATCTGGAAAAGTTGTCTTCCAAAAAGGAAATAAATAAAAGCTTTCCCAAATAAAACAGAGTTCAGCACCACTAGGCCTGCCTTACAAGAAATGCTAATGGGAATACTTCAAGTTGAAACAAGGATTCCAGACAGTAACATAAAAGTATAAAGTTCGTTGGTAAAAATAAGTGTGTACACAAACATAGAATACCGTAGGACTGTAGATCTAAGGGGAAATTACATTAAAATAGAAATCAATACAATGCTGGTTCTACAATGAAATTGAGTCCAGTAAGCTCACATGAATAGGAATTCAACATAGTTACATATATACAGCAATTTGACAGAGTCTGCCCAGAAATGGTGGGAACATATTTTCAGTTTCCTTTAAAAGGATATTATTTTTCCAAACAGCAGAGAGAAAGAGTGATGGAAATATGTCTTTTGTTTGATTTCTTGTGTTGGTTTTAAGTGTGTCAGGTACTGCCAATGGGGTAAGTATCAAAAAATAAAAGCTTTAAGATGAAATTAGACAATGAGGATTTTGCCTTCAGCAATGGGATTAGGTACCTTTATTAATGCACTTGGGCAAAGAAAATTCATTCCTTTTGCTTTTCCATCTTCTACTATGTGAAGACATAGCCTTCCTTCCCTCCAGAGAATGCAACATCAAGGGCCCATCATGGAAACAGAGAGCAGTCACTGCCAGACAATGAACACACAAGTGCCCTGTTCTTGGATTTCCCAACCTCCAAATATGCGACACAATAAATTATTATTCTTTATAAACTACCCATGTTCAGTTACTCTATTATAATAGCATAAAACTGACCTAAGCTACATATTGTGCGAGGGAATTAGCTTTAGCTGTGAAGCTTATATGCAATGTACTCAATTATTTTGTTGTATTTTTGAGCTCCTAGATGTTTGATCTGTATCCATCCTAAAACAAAATCATAAACTATTACATATGTGTGACACAAAATATTATTCTTGAACTTATCTAAATATCAACACAATATTTAAAATTAGAACACAATAATCTGTATGGGAAAGTATCACTTTCAATCTGTTTGTTTTCCCTTTCCTGTTAGCAGTCAACTCAAAATAAAACAATATAAAGTAAATGTTTACCTAATGAATTATTCATTTGTGAAGTCTTTACAGTAGAGAAATCCTTACCAACAGTACAGCTGTCTTCAAGAACCACATCAACATTTCTGTCTCTGTATTCAACCCTGAAGTCCAGCAGCCGAGGTTGCCTTTCCACAATCTGCCTGGATGGCAGTACAGGTCTAAATGCTGAAGAGGAGGAGGGAGTAGGAGCTGGAGCTGAGTGACTTGCTGGATCAAATGCAGGTCCTGGTATGGTCTCACCTCCATAGTCACTAAAATGTTGACATAAAAGAAGGATTAACATCAACCAAATCATTACAAATTACCACTGAGGACCCTCTCTATCCTTGGCTTGTGTGTTCTTCCTATCAAGTTTACCAACCCATGTGTCAAGGCTAAACTTCAGCTCTACTTCCTGCAGTATGTTCTTTCCAGTGACTGAGGGCCACCTTAGTCCCCCTCCCATTCTTGCCTTTCTATGTTAACAGTGCCATCAGTTAGCATTCAATTAGATTTTTGCATTATGTTGTAAAGAGTCATTTTAAACTCTGAATTTAAAAGTGTCTTCTTTGATCATTCTCCCTGAGTCATTATTTGAATCATTAATGTTACTTTCCACAAAGACTATTTTGAAACTTTACTGCCCTTAAACTTTAATCCTCCTTCTCTCACTCCTGGTCTTAAAGAGATTTTTTTTTCTAGTTTGCCAATAAAACAAAAGATACCATCGAGAATTTCCTTTATACAAGAAAAAAAAAAAAGAAAAGAAGGAAAAAATAGAAACAAAGATTTTGTAAATAAGGAGGGAGGGGGTGTTGAAGGGAGGGGAGGGGAACAGGGAAAAAAAGAAGTGCAAGATATTCCGCGTACAGGTACAAATTCCCTATGATGAATATTATCATTATGTATATCTAAAATGTACCACTAAAATTAAAAAAAATAATTTTCCTTATCTTCTTAACATCAAATCCACAAACCAACTCACATATGCACTCTCCTCTCTTTTTATAAAATAGAATGGATATTATTTTTCCTTTGTATGCAAAATCTAAAATCATCTCATTTGCTTTACACTAGGGATTATCCTTCCTTTCTAGTATTTTTGACAACTCTTCTGGAATCTTTTTAGTAGATTTAAACATGTTTTAATCTTTGCCTTCATAAAACATAAAAACATAAAACATAAAATCTTGGCTCTGCCCACTTAACAGCTATCTCATTTGTAAAATGGGAAAAATACATCTGCACAATGCCTGGTACCTAGTAATATCTCAAACACAGTTATCCCAAAAGCTTAACTCATTAATGTTTCCTCATCCTGATTCTACTCCATTATTCCTATTATTAGGAACCTGAGCCAGAAATCCGCGGTGTTATCCTTGACCCCTCCTCTCTTTACCCCCACATTTAATTAATCCTTTCTATTTTACTTCCTAAATATATTTTGAATATATCATCTACCTCTGCCTTCTGCAGCTGCCACCCTATCACTAAAATCACCTCTTATACAATCTAATGCAAAATAGTTTGCATTATAATTCCAACTAATCTTTTAACACATTCTCTTGTTTACTTGTACTCCACCCACACCCTTCCCAAGCCCTTTCTACAGCAAAATTAAAGATATAAATGTCTTCATATCATTTTCTTCCTCAATCGCTCAAGTACCTCCCTCTGATCTTTTGATAAAGTGGCCTGTGAGGCCCTGTATGATCAGAATTCCATCCAACCTCCCATCCTGGTCTTATACCATGGTATCTACATCTCTTTCTATGCTAACAGACATACAGTCTTCATTTCATCTCTCGTCTTCTTTTTTTTTTTTCTTTACAAGGTGATATTCCCCTCATCATCTCTCATCTTGACTCTTCCCATTTCATGGAATATACGAGCTATTCCTTCAGGGAATATTCTCTCCCTCTCCAACTCACCCTCACTTCCATCTTCCTTGTAGCTAATTATACTCAACCTTCATATTTCAGGTTGAGCATTGTTCAACTAAGAGTGTATTTTGCTACCAGAGACTAGGCTTAATTCCCCACCATTATCTATAATCATCATTTGACATCTATCTCCCCACTAGAATGTGAGTGCCACAAGAACAAATCTTTTTAATACTGTGTTTTTAATGTTGTATTTTTAATGGCTATATCCTCTGTCCTGAGCTCCAGATTTTACATATGTAAGACACTCAAATATTTACCCAACTAATTAACAGAGAAATAATTATTTAAAACATTGGCTTTTCCCTAGCTTAATCTGTCCTATGTATTGTAACCTCTTTTCCCCTCCTCAGAAAAGGACAGGAAGTGAAAGGGAAGATAAGGAGTACTTCAGTTGCAACCACTCTGCGGGTATCTTCCACCACTACCAGAACTCAAGACCAGCTCTAAAACATCTACTCACCCTGATTTTAAGGAAAAACAATGGATGGGAAACCTACAAAGGAACAATAATAACCAATACATGCCCAATCATGCACTGTTCATACAATTAAGTTGAAAAAAAATCTCTAAAGTTTGCCACAACTTCTTAAAACCTAAAAACAGTCTAAATTAGTAAAGAGATCACTGTCTTACTATTGCTTTACTCCAAATACATACTTCTATATAGTCTATTCTGTGATGCTGGGGGCTGAGACTCTGCAAAGCTTTATTCTCCTTTACTACATGGTTTCTCATTAAGTTCGGCCAATAAGGGATACAACATAGCAATTAATGGGAGGATAAGCAAGACTTCCTTCCTCCTGTTTGCATGTATTTTCATCAGCATCACCTATAGGTTCCAGCCCTCTGCCTGCCGTGTTCTCCTCCTCCTCTTCCTCCTCTTCCCCTTCCCCCTCCCCTTCCCTCCTTTTCTTTCTCTTCCTCCTCTTTTTGTATAACTAGCTTCTTGATATTCCCTCAGATACCAGCTACAGCTGGACAATGTGTATTCACGCGTCTGATTCCTAGCTTCATGGATCCCCTCTGACCTCCATAGTTCTGTTAATCCCCTTGCATCCTAAACCTGAGGGGTGACTTCTTGCAGCAGTTGTTACAGTTAGGTTTCCTCAGTTTTACCTTTTTGATTTATTGGTCTTTCACATCTGTATAATCAATCCTACATTAAATTTCCTATACTGAAATACCTAGAGTGGTTTCACTTTCCTGTTTGGATCCTGACATAATGAAGAAGTTCCAGGAAATATACTTCCAAAGATGGGATACAGGAACAGGCTTGCTTATGTCCTTGACCTTCAATTCATTGCTAGCTCCTTGCCAACAGGAAGTAGGATACTGGTGATCTATGCTATGTCTTGACATAATTATTAACTAAATTATTATGTGTGATTAATTATGGTGACATGCCTATTGGAACAATGGCCTGAGATGACCAAATGATGGACTGATTTGATTATTAGGATGGTAAAAATGACAACAAGGACCAAAGGATGGCTTCTTCTGACTCGGATGGGGAGCTTACAGAAGAAAATGAAAAAGTCACAATACCACAGCTGCAAAGTTTCAGATATGACCGTTTTAAGAGCTTATTTCTTCTAACAACATATATGACCCCCCACACAAGGAGGTTAATATTGCAGACTGCAGAATTGTAGAGGAAGGTGAATAAACAATACTATGTCTCTTTTGTGAAAGTTAAAGTACTATTTTAGAAGGAGTGAGAACCTAAGAGGTAAAACACTCGGGTTGGAATCAGATGAAAGTTAGAATCCTGAATGCCTAGAATCTCTATGAGCTTTCTATAAACAGAAACTCCTCCTTCCGTAACTGAAAAGACTAGCCTCTGCTTGTTTGAGAATTCTAATACTCTTACTTAGCACAGCTGCACTGAAAGGGGATGCTTATACTCGAACCTACCCACTCCATTCCTACTCCCTCTAAAATCAGATCTAGGCATACACTAAATGAACAAGTACAGGGCCTTAACCAAGAAGAGATTATTTATATCTAAAAATAATTACAACATTTTGATAAATTATAGCAGTCAAATTCTTACAAATAGAAATAAATTTCAAATGTGTCTGACCAAAACAGTTTTAGATAAGACAAAATATAATGTTATCTTAAACAGCTCTAAGTACCTTTAATAGTTGGCTAAATAAAACTTAAGTCTCAAAAGAGTTTACACTTATTAAGGAAGAGATATCTGAACTTATCTAGCATAATGTAGAAAAAAATCTAAATGTTTAAAGAAACATGAATGTTGGAATGGATTTGCTATGCATAACCTGAATATACAGATACCCTCCTATGACACCATCCATGAGGTCATGGAGGACACTACATTAAAGCATTAAAAAATGTATTAGTAAAGGAATCTACATTCTTGAAAAACTCTAATAGTAGCTGTTTCTGGGAAATGCACAACTGAAACTTCCTAATAAACATGATGAGATCTCAGGGTGGCAGAGGTCAAATGGCAAAACTTAGTAAGAAACGGGTCCCAGCAACTACCTTAATGGACAAAAGCATCAATCAGATTTTGACTTGCAGAGATCTTTAGAAGCGCTTAAGGCACTTGCAAGGAACAAAATTAAAGGCCAGCCCGTTAAAATATTATGTGATCTATTATAGCAGAACCTTCGACCTAGCAGCCTAAATCCTACCTTCAATAACCACAATGGAGAGTCACATTCACTCTCAGTGTTTTCCAGCACAGGTTGGTTAACAGATATCAAACCCTTGTATTAAATGGGCAATCTGGTCCACCATAAAAGTCAAAGGAACAGAGTCATACATATGCATTGTAATTTTTCTCCTAAGAAATTCCCCAAGAGACCTCTCGCTGTTATTACCCTATGTACTGATAAAAGGGAAATAGCCAGATTTTTAGGGAATTCCTATATTCTAAATCTGAAATTATGAAAATGCCTTTGAATTTTACAAAAGTGTAAGATTACAGTATAAAATGAAGCTTTGGCCCAAAAAGACTCACAGCAGGTTCAGTCAATCTACCCTGCCATTATTCCCCAGGTCCTGAATGTAAAACAGAAAAAGACACTTGGTGACTGGTAGACATCCTATACCGCACTGGCTTCTCAGCCCATGGAGTTTTCGCAAATAATCTTGCATAATGTTTTACTCTCTGTACTAATTTGCAAGCACTATGACAAGCATTTTGCTTTCGAAACAGAGTACACAGTATACCCTCACTGTCCTTTCCTAAAGATTATGTCAATTCTCCTGTTTATTGCCACAATAACCTAGTCTAGAGAGATTCTGATCACACAGATGTTCCAACAGAGGAATGTGACATTGGTAATAATGAGGACACGAACTAAATAATAGAAGTAGCAAGCACTCGGATGCTTTAGTATGACAAATGCATGCTAGAGATTAGCACATATACAAACCACAAAAATGCACCACCTTGGTAAAGTTTTGGGGGTCCAGTGGTCAAAAACATGCCAGGGCAAACGGTCTGTTGTTATGCCTTGTATTTCCCATAGATAATGAAGAGACAGCCACATTAACAAAGGAAGAAAAAATGTACACTGGCAAGAGAAAAATTAGGCATATATAGTATGTTGGCGCCAATCAAAATTAGACTACTGAAGCATTATGGCCTCAATCAAAGATATGCCTGAAAAATAGCAGTGAAACAAAAGCCTCCTGGTAGAGAAAAGTTAACATCGTACTACAGGGTAACCACTCCATTTAGAAGGACAGATAGGCTGAGGTGTATATCTTCACTGAATCATGGGTAATAGTTAATGGTTTGAACAGCAGGTGAGAACTTAAAATCAGAAAATTGGGTGAAAGAAGTCTGGAGAAGAGATACAGAAATTAATCTTTTAAAATGGACACAGAAAATGAATATACTTGTTTCCCAGAGGAATGGTCCCTATAAACTGCCCACTGGGGAAAAAAAAAAGGTAATTTTTCAGTAAATAGGAAAGGAATGGTGTGGAAGTTGAATTATAACAGACTGGTGAGAAGCTCTATAGAGAAATCTGTTTTAGATCTAAACTTCAACTAATGGAAATATTGTTATCCTTACACAGTTTTCCTCTACAAACCACTTGGCCCTTGGAAGCCAATGAACAAAAAGCAAAGTAAACAGCAATTCTGCACTTATTTATTTCAATTTTTAAAAGTCCAGTCTTCGCAAAATCTTTGGGTACCTGTTGCAAAAATGCACACTTATTTTAGAGGTAAACTTGTGAATCAAATCAGACTTTTTAAATGGACATTTTTCTAAATTAGAAAACCTGAGCATTTATATATAAAAAGCACAGTGATCCAGGCCAAATCTTGTCTTTTCTTGATATTCTTAATATATTAAACAATTCATCAGGACCATACTGTACATTTTTCTGGGCCTTAAATGAGTTGATCCTTAGCATGCAGTGAATGACTCCACTTACACTATTAATTTATAAAGTTTATTTTTAAAAACATAGCACTGGCTATCTTGAAGTAATTCACTAGCACTTCCTTTTGAAAAAGTAACTGTCCCCCAAAATAGTTTCATATGATGCTCTGTACAATATACTGAATAAATAAAACATTAGTAGTAGTAAATATATATGCACATACTTCATGTTTATGACTGAACAAAGAGTTTGCATATATGACTGCATTAGCTACACATATCATAAATACATTGCATAGCAGTGTATTGTCCAATGAAATAAGCCTTGGGGAAAAAGCAAAAAAAAAAAAGACTATGTTTCTGAATATATCATCGTCATCATGTTGTATCACCTGAGTCACTGCATTATGCTTTATTATCTCTATCCATAAAATTAGGGATAATAATGTCTGCATTTACTAGCTTAACTAAAAACACAGTTGTGAGAGAACGACATATATATATGAGAGACAAAGAGAACTTGATTCAACATTTTTATCCAAAGACATGCTTGCTTACTGATGTATAGAGAAAGAGCATGGCTTTTCAAAGAAGAAAACCTATACTTCACAATCTTCTACTACTTCCACGATGGTGAGCAAGTCTATGTAAAGTCTAAGTTTTCTTATCTATGAACTGTGCACATTTACCTTTTAAGGGTTATAATGGTATTAAATGAGAGAAAATGTCATTTAGCATAGTACCTTAAGCGTTAAAACAATGTTAGCATCTTTCCTTGGACTTTATGGGTCCTAAAAATCACAGTCCTACTTTTGGATTTACATAAAAATATGATTTCAAGAAAAGCGATAAAGCACAAAGATATTTCTTCCTTCCCTCCACAAAAATTTATGTTAATAATTAACCTCCTTTAGATTGCACATAATACAGTTTTTTATAATCTCTAGCCAAAGGAAGTATCAACATATCAGTGATGTGGTTATTTAATTACTGCCTATCAAAAAGTTCAATAGCCTATGAGACTATTATATAATATAGTATTTTATTTATAGTATTTTGGTATCTCCTTCCTGTTAAGGTATGGACTAACAAATTAGAATCAGTTATACATGCAGACTATATGCAACATTATTATAAAAACCAAACATACAAAACAATGATCTTTTTAACTGCCTGCATATACCATTCCTAGCATTGTATCTTCTGCTTTTAGTATTAAACTTATGAATGAGTGCAAGGATTCCTCCTATTTTCCTCTGGCCAATGGACCCAAAAGAAGAACTTTCAATTATGTCAAATTCACAGTGATTTCCAAGCTAATTAATACAGGAAGGAAATAGTTTTAAAACCTAACTAGATATAACTCATTTTGGTACACAGATGATTCATCCCTTTAATTTAAAAGAAGCAAATAAAACCAAGCCAAACCCACACACTGGTCAAATTTAAACCCAAAACATTACAATAACTACAGTATCAGAAAGCAATTATTACTGAGTTTCTAGTCATAAAATCTATTAAGCAAAAAGTATTATCTGTCATGGAGGAGATGTAATGTTTCCAGGGGAAGGGGAATTTCTACAGTTCACTCACAGCAATTTTTACCTTCTGCTATTGGTTGTAAGATGTATCTAATGTGTACTCATGACCCAGTAGCCAAATCTACAAGAGTTTAGCACAGCAAAAATTCTGGCACAAAAGGAGCAGTAATAACACTTACCCAAGAATCAAACTAGAGACACATTTAGCACTCTGCAACTTTCTAAACTAAGAAATTTTTAAATGAGCATGAAGGAAGTTCCTTAATATGTTTTACCTTAAAAGCAATTTATCATTAAGAGCGGTCAGGTACCAAACAGAATTTTGCTTCTATACTAAATATACAGTTTCCTATAAAGTATGCACATTTCACAGTTCAGGATGAATTTTTTGATGTTTTTGCAACGGCACTTTTCTTCCTCTCCAAAACAATGTTTATTCCTTGTCTGCTGTTTCTGCTTGCCTCATCTGCACTCAAGCAGATCATGCTTCAGTGACTTAGAAATCCCAGCCACCAAAACTCAAGCCAAAGTTTGAACTGGGGGTGGAAGGGTGTCAAGTAAGTAAACTACACTTGGAAAGGAGAACGCTTTCACCTCCTATGACTTTATAGTGTGTTCTTTCAATCCAGAACCAGAATCAACAATTCTAAGAAAAGTTATTAATTTATCTTTAACTTAATATGGGTTAACTATTATAGTTTTCTTGGCCTTGTCTTCCAATTTTTACCTTCTGGCAAAGACACAAAACCCACTAAAACCAGTTCATATGTTAACACTGGACATTTCAGGCAAAATAGTTCAATGCTCTGGGAAATTTCATAATTAAGTACTTACTCAACTATTGGATGTTATATTTAGAATCCAAAATAGAGGGGGGAAATGATTATAGTAAAGCTTGCAGATAAAGCCTGAATAGATGACAACCATACTCTGGTTGTGGCTACTGAGTAGGGCCAATCAATGGCTTAAAGGATTCAGTTTCTTCCATCCTATGAATCAGAAGATGACCTTGAAATGCTTTCTTAAAAATAAACCACCTTAAAAGACAGTATTACTCAATGTGAAAAAAACACTGTGTAGTTAAAAGTTGGAGACTTTGGGGAATTAATACAATTAACAGAAGTATGTGAAAGAACAATGACTACATGAATAAATTTACACACCAAAAAACAAATGTTCCATTAAAGAGTGAAACAAAAAACTAACGACTTCCTCTTTTTCCTCTCTGCTTAATTGCTACCCTACTATTAAGCTGTTATAACATACCTTTGTAGAATGCCATTTTCCTGGGGTATTACACCATTGATAGCTGCCTGCAAACAAGAAACAAAGAAGGTCATTTAAAAAAACAGCTAACTGTCCAAGGGGGATGGGTAATACTGTAAAGGGAAACAAGTACACTTCAAAATATTTATGTAAATATTATACTATTTATTTAAACAAAATACTGAATACAAAATACTAATGTTTCCTTAATGATGCAACATACTCTCTATTAAATGTTTCCCTATTTCTTGATAATAAAACAACATTCTTAAAATTTTAAGAATATGCATTTGGCATATACTACCACCAAACCTTGAGTCACAAAAAGCTTAACTCCACAATCCTCATTCAAGCAAAACACCCACAAAACAATTTTTAAGGATGTCAGAACAAGTAAAATTAGTACCTTAAACTAATCTTTTAAACATTATTTCCTTCCTCAGATTGAAACAAGATATAAAAGTCACAAATGAAAATCTCCATGAGAGTACAAAAATTAACTTAAGAGTGAAATTCATTCTTTCATGTTACAATCATTAGTCTTAATGAAAAGAAATACTGAGAAGGAAAGAATGTAGAGGCAAAAGTTATTTGATAAACTTAACACCACAAATATATCAGGTGACAAAAAGAAGCAGTATTATAGAACAAGTTCCCTTATATAAAGATTCCTGAAACTGGTCTCTAAGCTAACAAGTCACCAACTAGTAAGAACACAGGACAGGTATAACATGCCATGGATGTTTCTGAAGGCCACTAAGAGGCAAACTGTCACATCCTGGACTGTGGACAACTCACTATTAAATGTTTCTGGAAATACACACAACCTTACACACTCCCAACCTTTCCAACTCTGGCTTTGTACCATCCCAATTTTCTCCTTCCCTCCCTTTTCCCATCCACATAAAAGTGAAAACATGACAGAAAAACAAAAACACCTAATACTTCAATGTTTAATCAGCTGCCTGGAAATCAGTTGCCAAAAGGAGTTTGTGTATTTTGTGAAACATTAACTATTTGGCAGAGGTGGATCAAGTTCACAGTGGTGTATTAAATAAAGTGGTGGTGAATGGAAATAAAGCAGAATGTAAGATGATTGTTATCAATTTTGAGAGCTATAATGTTCCATTGACAAAACCCAAATGAACCAACAGATTAATGAGGACAGTAGATACCACAGACAACTGACAACTCTGATGGCTCATAAGTTCTCTGAAGTAATTAAATGCTAATTGGCTTTCAGAGTCACAGGTTCAATGGAAGTATCCAGGCCTACTGCCAGGTCAATCATTCGGTTCCTGTTGACAGTCAATGGTTCTACACACAAGTATCTCAGTTGCTAATAGCTTAATGTGCTGTTTGGAGGTGGGACCTGATTAGAGGAGGTGGGCCACTGAGGGTCACTGAAGGAATGTCTCTGTAGGGTATCTCTCTTACTCTGGCTCTTGTTTTCTTTCTGCTGTCTTCCACTAGGCCCTTCTGCATGCCACTTCTGCCTTGGAGCCAGCTGACCATGGACTGAATTCCTTGAAATCATAAGCAAAAATAAACCTCTCCTCCTTTAAATTGCAGGGGCCAGGTATTTTGCCCCAGCAACGCAGAAGTGACTAATACAATAATGCTGGCAAAGAAATAAAATATCCGGAACTTGGAAAGGGTTTGGCTCATACTTTCATTAGGGAATGCCAAAGTATAAAGGAAAAAGCACTAAGGATATAGAAAATCTAAATTTTGAAAATTTTGAATCTATGCCAGTGTGGTGAACCTATGGCATATGTGTCACAGTAGGTTGTTTATTATCACTGAAAACTCTAAAAGGTTTGCCATCACTGA
The DNA here is from genome assembly GCA_004026905.1 of Hystrix cristata. NCBI lineage: Eukaryota > Metazoa > Chordata > Mammalia > Rodentia > Hystricidae > Hystrix > Hystrix cristata. Next base: position 171,156 of record PVJO010000739.1, on the reverse strand, counting down.
TCTAGCCTCTCCCACTATTAATTTGATGACCTCACTACACCCACTGAACTTTGAGTCTCAGTTTTCTCATATGTAAAATGAACTATCCTCAGCCAAAATAGGCCTTCCTTTTTATTCCTCAAAAGAATAAATTTTTCTGTTTCTTAAGGTCTATGAAAATATTCTGTTTGTAATGCCCCTTCCTATTTTTTGTCTATGTAAATCCCAACCACCGTAAGTGAGGCTTCTGCTGAATATACCTTCTCAAAAAATTCTTTACTGGGCTAGAAATGTAGCTCAGTAGAAAAGCACTTCATGCATAACATGTATGAGGCCCTTGGTTTGGTCCCCAGCACCGTACCTACAATTCTTCACTGATCAGCCATTTACCTAATTAGGTTTATTCTCAAATAAAATACTATAATTCATAGTAATTATCATAATTTATGTTTATTTGGTGATTTTTTAAAATGTCTGTCATCAGTAGAATTTACTAAAGGAAAAAGACAAGAGAAACAGATTTTTGACTGAGAATCAAGGAAAACTTCCAAATAGAAAGAGCACTGATCTGGACTTTAGAAGTAAAGGAAAGTTTTAGATTAGCTAAAATATGAACATATTAATTTTGAGGTGACAGCACGACATCATTTGTTCATATAACAACAGTGTATTAATTGCTAACTATGTACCAACCGCTATGCTGGGAAACAGAGATATACTGACAAATAACATAGTTTGTTGAATACATTTTGTTCTTCTAGAAGACAATTAATTTAACTGTGAGAACTGAAGTAATATTCAAGTGGAAAGGTACAAAAAGTAATTTTAAAATTCATAGTTAGGTTAAATAAAGTAACATTTGTTTAAAGGCAAATAAATGAACCCCTGAAAATATTTCAATTCTCTGCTTTTTTAAGCTGTCCTCTTTGGTGCAAAAAAGGAAGACAAAGAATCTTCAAAAATTCATTAAGAACAAAATACACAAATGGAAGGGATAGAGACAAGCAAAAAGACCAAGAATGTGTTATAGAGGTAAGAAAGAAGGAACTGTAAGAAGCAATACACAAAACTGGAAAATGCAAAAACGGTCTAAAATCGTGAGACTTTAGATTATAGGACATATGTAAAAATACCTTAAGAAGAACCAGGTCATAAAAGGTTAAAAAGCAGACTGGGAAATAAAGTATAACTCACTCTTCTGAAACACTAAGTCTGTAAAAAGTGGATAAAATAAGTTTTCAGGATTGTTTAAGAATTAAGAGCACAAGGCCCTGAGTTCGATCCCCAGTACCAATAAAAAAAAAAAAAAAAAGAATTACATATCATTTGCTCAACACTAATTATCCCATTGATAATGGTCTTTTTCTGGTGTTAAAAAATTAGACCAGAGTTGGTGGTTTGTGCGGGGGGGCGGGGAGGGAAATTATCTCACACAATGGAAATCTTAGGGGGAAGAGATGTAAAGTTGCCAAAACTCGGAAATGTATGTTTTATTATATGTAAATTTGTAGTGACAAAACTGGTTTAACAAAAAAAAAAAAGAAAGAAAGAACACAGAATGGTAGAAAATGCAACCTCCAATGTGTATGCTACCCCATTAGCTATTATAATCAACCATTTGCTGTTTATACCTGCCTACCATCCTTCTTTTTGCTTTTCCTCTGGGAAACTACTTATGTACCATTCTTACCAGAACCATGTCAACCATGATGATCTAAATTCATAATTAGATCCTGAGTGAACAACAACTGTTCGATATTATATCTGGCTAGCAATACTCAAGCTAGTTTTCCTGAGTTATGATGGAGCAGCTCTGCAAGCCTCTTGGCATTCTTAACATAATTTCCTTCTATCTCCTCACCCACTGTATATTCAAATAATGATAACCTGAGATTTGAAGAAGTTACAAGTTCAATATAACACACATTATGAGCAGACGATTTTTCTAGGCTCTTTGGGGAGGATGGGGGCTGCCAGGGATTGAACTCAGGGCCTTGAAATTGCTAGGCAAGCACTCTATCACTTGAGCTAAATCCCCAAGCCCAATTTTTCTAGGTTATAAAGCTTACATCACAGAATCATCATTAGCTTTATTCTTATTAGCAGCTTCATCCACTGGTCAATCTCCAAATCAATGATTGCAGATCAGTAAAATTAAAAACTTTAAACATTTCAAATATACTATCTATTAACAAATAGAAAAGAAATCTATGAAATTTTAAAATTTATGAAAATAAATGTTCATTTTTATTCACAACTTTCAATATTCAATATTCAACAATTCAATATTCAATATTTCAAGATTCACAGTGGTCACAATTTTCATTATAAATAAGGATATATATTATTAGCAGATAGAATTAACAATACAGGTCACTGAATATTCCGTATTTTTAAAAAGCTTGTGAAACTGGATCATTATTATTATTAAATAATAAGTATTAACTTTGTTTTGTCAACTTTCCATTTTTTCTCATTTCTGGAAAATACATGAAGTACAGAAAGATGCTTTCTAAATTAGTGTACTTTTGTTCAGTATCAAATTAGTTCTATATGGTATGTCAGGTTTCATATACTTTTAAAATACCTTAATAGCCGGTATTTGACCCACAAAATACTAGTATTTTAGCATTCACTACTCCAATACTGCTATCAAATAAATTCTGCCAATATAACAAGACTTTCTCGCCTCCATTTATTTGTACTGACTTCTTACATATAATATCCTGTCTGTTTTGAATCAATTCAAATTCATTCACTTTTTTATTCATTCAGCACTTGTTATAACTGAGGCAGTGTTTTAAACACTGGGAAGAGTTCAATCTAGGGCAGAGTTATTATAACTGATTACAATGCTGTGTGAAAAACAGTATAGAATCAAAGGAAATGATACCTACAATTGTCAAATCAAGCTCAAAATTCAGATTTAAATCAATCTCTAAATTTATTTCTGCAAGAAAATTTAACTGATTCATGCTAACTTTTTATCAATGATATTTTCATTATTTTACTTTATATAACACTCTTTCATCTTATGCATTCATTGAAGTATTTCATTCATCCCTTCTACCATTAATCTTTCCAATAAATATTAACTTCAGCCTAGTACAGTTCTGGGTACTACTGTTTCATTTGTGAACAACACATAATCACACTATTCTCATAGCTTTTGCCCTAAAGAGAACACCATTACATCAGTGAAAGGTTATAAAGAAGTCCATCGTTCTACAGTTATAAACTATGAAATTTTCACCTTGTACCTCCTTAGTATTATGTTAATCAAGGAAATTATTAAAAAGAAAAAAAAGATGAAGAAGTCTCTTGTTTCCCTAGTTACAGATGTGGGGGGCTGGAGATTTAGCTCAGTGATTAGAGTGCTTGCCTCACAAGCACAGGGCCCTGAGTTTGATCCCCAGCACCAAAAACAAAAAAAAATTCCCTGAACCCAGTTACAGATGTGGCAAGTGAAAAATGTAAGAGTAATAGATTTAAGTGTCTACACCAAAGTGAAGATTTCTGAAGAAAGATTACAAGATTATGGTTGTTAGATGACTAGGCATCACAAAGATTTAATAACATCTTCTCCTCTTTCTGGGCAAAAATAAAAAGCATTTTTCATAAATAATTTAAGTTTTCTGTAACAGATTACTTTCAACAATCTGCCGTATTTAAATTAAATTCTCCTACAATGTCTATCTAATTCCTATTTTCCAAATACTTTAATATGGTACCCTTCTCTAAAAACTTTCCTCAAGAATTTCAATTATGGCTCCAAAGCAAATAATTCTTTCCTCCCTTATTAATGACTTCAATAGAGGAACATGAAGGATGCTTTATATGCAAAAAGGTGGAAATCATCTGAATAACAGAGGAAAAGCTGGGAAGAAGAGATGATGCTTGAACAAAGTCTTAAAGTGAGGCTCTTCTGGAGAAAAGAGACCACACTGAGAGCATCATAGAAGAATTTTTTTCCCTCCAGAGTGCTAAGTATGAATGCAGTACTTAGCCTATACAGGAAGCTGAAAGTAGCAACTTCAGTGAAGGTTTGGGTCAGGAAAAACACTGAGATTGACTGAAAGTATATACAACAGATTACAAGAGGTACTATAAAGGCATTATAAGATTTGCTTAACCTGGAGATAATGGAAAGTAACTGTTCCAACTAAAATTTGCCATTTAGTGTCTTTTTTTTTTTTTAAATGGTACTTGGTATTGAACTAAAGGCTCACACAGGAAAGAGAAGCACTCTGTTACTAAGTTACATCCCCAGTAAAATTTGCCATTTAGGAACATTATTTGGTCAGCACTATGACACAGGAATTGAAGAAAAGGTAATGACTAAATATCTTAGTTACTTTCTCATTGCTGGGACACAATATCTGACACTCACAACTCTTAAAGGAGGAAAGGTTTATTTTGGCTGCCTGTAGAGATTTCAACAGTCCATAGTCGGCTGGCTTCAAGGTATGGTGGCATGGCAGAGAGCATGGCGGGAGGCCTATTTATGGTATGGTGGTGAAGCAGAGAGCATGATCAAGGGAGGAGGGAGGGAGATACACTCTTCCAGCCCATGTCCACAATGACCCACCTCCTCCAACCAATCTTCATTTCCCAACAACACATTGAGCTATAAACTCATCAGTGGACTAATGATGAGTATCACACCCCCATCATCCAATCGCCTCTGAAAAGCCCCACCTATGAGCACATGAGGCCTTGGTGGGATATCTAGATATAAATCATAACACTAAGAATGATGTACAGGCTCCTGGCTTGAGTAACTGGGGACACCGTTCCTGGTGCAGGCCTCTCCATCATGGAAAACTGCAAGCAATTCTAATGATTTCAGCTTCTCAGGTCAAAAATCACAGTCACTGCCAATTCTTCCTTTTCTTGCACATCCCATATTTAATAATGTATGAGGAATTAATTATCTCCAAAATTTAGACTCCAACAGTCTTAGTACCACTGAGAAACAATACCCAACACTCACAAGTTAAAGGAAGAGAGATTTATTTTAGTTCAGTCTCAGAAGTCTCAGTCCTTGCATGGTTGGGGGCTCCAAGGCAGAAACAGCATGGTGGAAGGGCCTACGCAGAGAAGAAAGCTGCTTACATCAAGGCAGCCAGGAAGCAGAGAGAGAAGGAAGGAACTACACTAGGAGACATACCCTTCCAGATCATAACCCCAGTGAGCTACCTCCAACCAGTCTCCAGCTCACCAGTGGATGAATCTACAAATGAATACAGTATCCAAGATCCAAGAACCTTCCAAAAGCCTCGCCTATGAACACGTGAGTCTTTTCAGGGACATTCCAGATCCGAACCATAACATTAACCTTCTCTGATACCACCTTGGTCTAAACCATCACCACACTTCTTCTAGTATTTCAATAGTCTCTGAAGAGATTTCCCTGTTTTTATTCTTGGCCCACACACTTACAATCTATTCATAAATGTCCAATAAAAAAAAATCCTTTTCCTGCTCAAAATGTTCTAATACTTTCCTGTATCAGCAGAATAAAAGTCTTACAAGACCCTATATTATCCAGCTCCAGCTTCCTCTCTAACCTCATCTTCTTCTATTAAAGCCATGTTCACATACTCTAGCCACCCTGTTTCCTTACTATTTCTTGAACCAGCCAAGCATATTCTCATAAACTTTTAAAATTTACTCTCCTTTTAAATATGCACACATCTCACTCCTTCACTTCAGTAAGGTTTGTTCTCAGAGATCATTTCAGAGAGGCCTTCGCTAACCATCCTATAGAGAGAATTCCTTCCAGCCATGACAGAATACCTAATAAATTATATATTTGTTTCCTTGTTTATTATCAGTCACCAAGATGTAAGCTGCAAAGTAAATTATTTTGTTCACTGGTGTGTCCTCAACAGCAGTAGCTAGGTGGTATGCATTAGTATTTACTGAACAAATTAAAAGAATAAATAAATTAAAGAATGCCATAAACCCAAGAACATCAGCAAAGAAATAGTATATGTGAGGATAGGAAGGTTTGAGGCTTTTTATTTTAGGCATGTTGATTCTGAAGTACTGACGGGCCTGGTATTGTAGCTCAGTGGCACAGCACACTTGCCTAGCACGCAGCAAACCTTGGGTTTGATTCCCTAGCACTGCAAAAACAAAAACAACACAATTAAAGTATTAATGGGACTTTTACAAAGAAGTAGCACATAGGTTGTTAAGAATACAAAGCCTGTGAGTTTGAAATTCTGAGTTTGAAGCTACAAGTCATCCACTTCAGCTAGTCAAAAAAAATAAGAACCATATTATCTAGTAATTGTACCTCAGGATTGTTACGGTTTGGCTCTTAATTGTTCCCCCAAAAGCTTGTGTGTTGAAGGCTTGGTCCTTAATGCAACAGTGTACAAAGGCAGACTCTTTGTGAGACAACTGGATCTTTAGTGCTAAAACTTCATGAATGGATTAATCATTTATGGATTCAAAGTGAATACACTTAATCCTAGGCATCTGTATTCTGATGGGTCTGTCTTTAAATCTTGGTTGTATCATGTATGTATTACCTGTGCAACATTGGCCATGCCCCCTCTTCTAGCTTTGCCGAACTATAATTCACAAATACTAGTTGCATATGCTCAGGTATAAATGTACTTATTTGATATATGTATATTTTGCATAGTAACTCTCACACATAAATCAATACATCCCTCAGTTACCTTTGTGTGTGTCGGGGGGGTTAAGAGTACACTTAGGACCTACTCTCATACCAAATTGCAAGAAGTAAACAATATTAGATATCCAGAATTTAATCACATTATAGTTCTAAGTTTTTACCCTTTGAACAACATTTGCTCTTTTCTCCTATGCCCTAGTCCCTGGCAACTACCATTCTACCCTTTCTGTTTCCAGAAGTCTCAATGTTTTTAGATTATTCATACAAGTAAGATCATACGGATATTTGTCTTTTTGTGTCTGGTTTGTTTCACCTAGCACAATGTTCTCCAGGTTTATCCGTGTCGTCACAGACGGCAGGCTTTCCTTCTTTGTTACACTTGAATAATATTCTACTGTATATACAGATGACATCCTCTTTGTTCATTCACCAATGGTCACTTAGATTGTTTCCATATCTTGACTAACATTATTTACTGCATATCTTACTACTCCAAAAATTAGTTTCCTCAGGTATAAAATGGAGGAATAATATCATCTTACTTTACAAGTTTATTATCAGGATTAAATGAAATAATAAAAGTAAACTACTCCATAATGCTAACCACCGTAATTATTTATCCTCAATATGTACTTTTTAAAAGATCTATTCTGTTATGTGCTCTATATACTAGTGGTACATAAATGTCTGTCTCACACAGAGCTATAATTCCAGATATTATTTTTGTATATGTAAAAAGTCCTGTTACCACTGAGGTAATCTAGAATAAGGCCCAGAAATCATTTTTACAAGCTCTTTAAGTGATTCAAATGCACAGACAGAATTTGAATAAAATTATAGTTTTTAGGAGACATGTTAGAGACCTATAAAAAACATCTGCTATGTCTTCGACCTCACTCCAGAAAGAACCGCATATATGGAAAATCATCCAATAACAAATGCTGGCCGGGCTGTGGGGAAAAAGGAACACTTCTCCACTGCTGGTGGGATTGTAGACTGTTCCAACCACTGTGGAAATCAATATGGAGATTCCTCAAAAAACTACAACTGGAGGTTCCATTTGACCCAGCTATTCCCCTACTGGGGATCTTCCCAGAAGAATTAAAATCGTCATACCACAAGGACGTATGCACCACCATGTTCACAGCAACACAATTTGTAATAGCTAAGTCTTGGAAACAACCTAAATGCCCAACAAC